>DVPD01000099.1:0-14563 GCA_018237605.1 Apyrrothrix (Melanopyge) sp. n. Burns01
GTTTTCCTTCACCGTTATAGCAAGTGATATTTAAACTTAAAACGCACATTTTGTAAAGAGGTGCGCACCATGGATTTAAACCCGGCCTCCTGAAGTGAGAGGCAGAATTTCATACCACTAGGCTATCACTGCTTCTTAAGAAGATTAACTTTAAATTATCAGTAACTAACAGCCTGGAATCTGGATTTGTGGAATCTGGATCTGGATTTGGAACGTAACATAACTAGTGAAACGTGTGGATACAACATGCCTGCTTAACCCATGATGAAATACAAGCGTGATATTATATTAATAAGTCTAAAACCTTCGAAGGCGGACTACGTAACAATTGTAGCTTGAGTATTATGAAATTAAATGAGCTTCAAATTAAATTTATATCTCATAATTCTCTAATTTTCTACAATTAGAATTTCTAGTACGCTCGGAGTCTGGATTTGTGCTCCGTGTATAGATTCATCACCTATTCTATATTAGGACCTAAATGTAACTGATAAAACTCGTCTGCCTACCTCATCGGGTATTAGAGGCGTGATGTTACGTTTTTTACATTATATCTCATAAAGTTTATGCTCACCGTTAATTTTGTTCTCGTAGTTAAATAGAAGTTCACCATCCTCATTAGATCTTAATTCGTATCTTGCTGCTTACGGCAACAGTATGCTTTTAAATGAAATGTCACCTTGAAGTATTGCTTTATTAAGTATACATATTTATAGGAATCGTGCCAGCCGAAATCATGAAATCAAAATATTCTAATTTGGACTCATTGCATCCTGAGCAAAAAATTATCTAAGAGTTATTTAATGGATCATGATGATGGGTTCAGACCCCATGGATCCAAATCTACTTCTGAATTTGAATAAGGCTATTCGGTTCTCAACGCAAAACTAGGGTACTATAAATATCGTCCATAACTCGCGATCCGTTGACGAAAATGAATTTAATATTCTGATGCCTCTGTGATACGCTTATTCTAAATATTAGGAATTTTAACTCTCCACACGCAACATATTTGCCTTTTATCTTTCTTGATCTGTTTATCCGAAGAGGAAATTATGTTTTAATTCTGTGTCACCGCAGTTATAAATTTTTAAATCACTGTTTATAAAGAAAAGGGCTATACGGGAATGGAATCCGCTAAATTCAAAATATGTTTCTATAGTCATTAATCGCTGTGGCATTGGGCTCACCGCCTATTCCATGATGGGACGTTAATGTAACTGGTAAAACGTGTTAGTATACTACACTCCCCTGCTTGCCTCTTCGGAGATTACAGACGTGATGTTACGAACGAACGAACAGTATTTACCAACGAAAATAAGAATTAATCAAACTCTAGCGATCAAACGGGTATTAATAAATCATAGTATTTACCAACGACTATATGAAAATGACCAAACTTTAACGATCAAACAAATATCAATCAATCACGGTAGATATTTACCAAGGTATACATTAAATTAATCATTAATATACACATGTAACAAAATCGGGAAGGTACTGAATCTATACAACTGACATTTTAAAGTGAAATTTAGTATTTTCATGTAAAGTCTCGCTTCTGGGCCCAAGAAAAAAAGAATGTTGCCCAAAAACTACAACTTGGGTCTTTTCAAGAAGGACATGAATAGTTTCCTACTAGGCAAACATTGTACACCATAGGCCACACCTTTGCTTCCCATCAGGCAAAATTGAGGCCAAATACTAGCCTACATAAAATAATCAACAACAAAAAGTGCAGTCCCAAAGCACTATTTGGTAATTATAACAAATTTATGACAGCGAGTGTATCATATATTATCATCATATTTGTTGATATAATTTTTTATAATGTTATCTGTCCCAAGAGATAAATTTATAAAAAAATTATATTGTCATGTGTACGACCAAAATACATTAATTAAACTATTATACACATTTACACAAAATTGTCACGTGTTCCTTACTTTATTAAATGTTCATGAGCCAAACATTTTGAACAGTTGGAACGGCAATAAACTAATATTTTCAAAACATAATCTTCACTAAACAAGTATCTTTTTTATTAAAGAATATAAGTGACTGTTTCATTGGTCGTGTTGGTTGCCAGCGCGGCTGCCGATCGAGAGTTCCTTGGTTCGAATTCCGGGTCGAGTACTATTGGATTTTTATAACTTAGATTTTCTAACATAAATTTCTAGAAGTGACTAAGTATGGCAATAGACTCACCCCCATTTCATTCCCCCAACGTGGGACTACACTCCTCTGCTTACCTCTTCGGATTTTACAAGCGTGACGGTACGTTAAATAGTATAAGTAATGTCTATTCACGTCTATATCATGAATTCAAACTAAATCAATCCGGTGGTATACATAGACAAAAAAAACAAAGATAAGAACGAAAGCTTAGTTTAATTCTTAGTTAAACTTTACGTGATTGACGATTGACATTGACAAAACACGTCTTTTTAAACCGGTCTTCTCCCTGCTTTAAGAATGAATTAATCTAATTGAGGTGACATTTAGCATTATTAACTGTTTATAAGTTCTAATGAAAACGAATAAATAATTATTGGATTTTGACTGAATGTTTCCAATAAAATATGGGAGCATTAATATATTGACTGGGAAACTAATCCCTTACAGATAAAAAGGAAGGATATCAATTATACACATGGTGTGGTTTCCCGGGATATGCAATTAAAACTTGGATATTGCAAAGTAAACTTATGATAAGAAATATAATTAAGTGCTTCGTACTCAATGGTTCGCTTCAGTCGCGTTGATCGAGCAAGCGAGTGCTGACGTATTAATAAATAAACAGACACATCGCATATTATGTTAATGACATTCTTATATTCGGATATTCTACTGATGTAATTCAAAAATCTCTTTTAGGAATATATGAAAATGATATAAAAAGTGATTACAGTCTCAAGTAATAGATGCGTCTTTGTTAAACATAATGTGGCAACAGTGAGACAAAGAAGTCCGTTTTAATTTTGATTCACTTCCAAGAATTTTACTCAATTAGTCACAAATCGACTTTTATAGACGCCGTCAATAATTGTTTTGACGAGTTGTGTTAATAACGGTTTTTATCATTAAGGAATCAATGAGCGACAGTGAAGGTAATAAATCAAATTACGTAAGCTTTCGTTCTCATAGAGAACTGAAATCGAAGAAGAATGACATCATTTAAATCAGTGATGCATGTGTATAGTTAACAGGACCTAAATACTACTCGAATTTTGCTATTTGTCTGTGTGAGTTATCTGTTTCTCGAATCCCTTAGGTGGGGAGGGAAGAACGATGGAAGAAGATGCGGCAGCAGTAATACCAGACAAACCAAAGCCAGATGAACGGACAATGGAATGTATTGTCGGTGGCGCACACGCATTTATACTCCGGGTAAAGCTCGCTTATCATTCTTATATTATAATAGAAAGGACAGTAGAAGGTGAATATAATAACAATATAGACCAAAAACAATATTAACAATATATAGTATATTTATATAATATAAATATATATAATATATATAACAATATATAAAATACGACACAGACATCACCAATTTAAGACCCAGTATTTGTCTGTTTCTACTATCCTACGGAAACCTGCACACCTCAAAGTTAATTTAAAAATTATTTCTAAAGACGTGTGAAGTATTCCAACCCGCACTTGGCCAGCGTGGTAGACTGTGGTCTTAACCCTATCATTCTAAAAGGAGACTCCTATTCCAACACTATATCCTTAAAGGGATCAAAAAAATATCTGTTGCGAATTAGCATTGATTAAAAAAATCTGAAAATTAATAAATTCCGCCAAAAATCAATAATTAATACTGTTATGATACTACAGACTTTTATCGTAGTTAGTAAAAGCAACGGTCCGACCATACTTCCCTGTAACATCCCGGGAGCGTTATATCAACAAGATGATTTTCATTGTTTAATAGCACAGGCTGACATATAAATATTATGTGTTGAATAAAGTTAGATATACTTCATAATAAAAATCTACTTCAAAATCAAGACGTTTAGCTGATTAGTTTTTCTGAAACTGTGTTCATAAAAGAAGCTCAATAGCTGATTACGCATATCTTTTAAAAGTTACAGGTTTGTAGGTTTTCATATTCGTAACATTCTGTCCATTGTATGAAATTATAATTGTAAAATCTTTTACTTTCGACAAAAATTCCAGTTTTGAACGAAAGCTTAATGAGCGTAAATAGAATTGACACGTTTTTTTTTCATGTACCCATTTTTATCTTTGAAAAGATCTCATAATGTCCTTCTAACGATATATTTCTTAATGATTTCATTAATTTTAAGACCACATGGATGCGTACAGAATTTTTTACTTACTTTTAAAGGATAATAGAAATAATGTCAAAGTCTTAAGGCCGTTAATAATATTATCTAAATGAGAAAGTATATTAAAAACGGGAAGGTCTACAAACAAGATATAATCGGGCACCATAATTCAAACAAAGTGCCACGACGTACATTCAATACTTGAGATCTAACAAACTAGCATAAAATAAGTTAAAAAATAAATATCAAAATATTAGTCCTTTTTAGCAGGATTGTGATATTGATGTAATTGAAAATCAGGTAAAGGTATTTATTTATTTGGGTTGGGTTAAATTTATTTGGGTGAGGTACATCCTCACCCAAATAAATTAAGTGGGAGAGTAGATGTAGTCGCTTCATATCTTATAGTGCCTGTTTTGCATCGCTTCTGAAATTCTGCTGCTAATTCATAAAAAACGCAATGATCCTTCTAGAATCTTCAGTCCTTGAACTATTGAAGGCATTTATTACAGTGTTAATTTAAATTAAGCTATCATTAATAGGAATTCTTTTGTTTTCCAGATATCAAGTCTTTTTGGACTTGCCCCTCTGAAATTTGAATCGCGAGGTAACGGGTACGCGGTCACTATATCGAAAGTCATGTGTGCTTACAGCTATACACTCGTTACCGTACTGGGTGAGAAAATACGGATACCGTTACGTTTTCCTTTTGATTTAATGTAAATTACATAGGCTACTATGTGATTTATAGCAGCTTTGAAGCAGCGTGTCAAAGCTGCTTTAAAGACACGGAAAAATCCAGAAGAGTACCAACTAAGGATTTCTATTATGATTACGCAGTGATCTTCACAATATTGGGGCTAGTGGCGGAGATAAATGTAGGCGTGGAGGAATCCGTGCGTATGACGTCACGGATGTCGCAGATCGTGTCGGCATGCGACGTGCTAGTCGTGGTCCTGACGGCCGGCGCTGGGCTCTACGGCGCGCCTCGGCGGATGCGCAAAATGTTGAAATTTATGGAAAGCGTTGCTTCTGTAAGTTAACCCATTTTCATGGTTAATTAATACGGAAGGTCGCGTGGAAATTTAGTTTCCAAGACTTTCATATTTCTTTTAGGCGGACATTAATCTAGGCGCACGCTACTCTCTAGTAACAGAGCGTAAACTGTGTGCCATTTTACTTGGCATCCTGGTCTTCTTCTCCGGGTTGCTTGTTGACGACTTCTGCTTGTACGCGGTACAAGCTAAGCGGGTCAATAGGACATGTAAGTTGCTATCCTTTTATTTCCCTTGTATATTAGTAAATTATAGTTGTTAACCAATCACTGAAAAGTAATGACAACCCCACTGAGTTTCTTGTTAGTTCTTCTCAGTTGTGGGCGCGGTACGAACTAACGTAAACTTAACTATACGTTTATAAGTTATTGTAGATCCTTTAAAAATAAATGATTTTGACTTTATTTCCATCGTTTTTAGTAACTTTTCTGTCCAGGACTAATACTTTTGCAATGTTAGCGAGTGTATATATATATGTACATTTGATAGTTGTTTGGTCACTATAGCAAAAATACTGCGTAGTTTTTAATGAAATTGTCGTTTATGTAGTTGTTTATGGTGGTGCGCACAAACAGCCTTCACAAGGCTAACGCGCCCTGAGTCTTCGGCCTCAAAACGCCGTACCCTAGTAAATGTAGTTGTTAATTCTTTCAGCGTCATATCCATGGATTTTTCGCTTCCAGGGCAGGTAATGGGCAACTACTTGACGTTCTATATACTGTGGTATGTGGTAATCATTTTGGAGTTGCAGTTCGCATTCACCGCACTGTCGGTCCGCGCGCGGTTCCAAGCGGTCAATGACGCATTATCTCTTACCGCAAGGCAAATCGCCGTACCTGGTAGGTAATGGCTTTGGAAATATTTCGCCAAATTCCCTGAGAAGTTTGACAAAAACTATTTCTTTCCATTAAATTAGCTATTTTTATAAGTTCTATTTGATCGAGGCAAATAATATTTTTGGTGATTTATTTGACAAACTGGCCATTTTTAATAAACCCTGAAGTTTGTTCAAACCAGCTGAATATTCCCAAGTCCATTTTCTAAGTAATTACCTAAGGAATATTTCGCATAATACATATTTTGATTTATATGAGAAATATTCAAAGCTTGCGATGGAATTTGAAATACACCTTACATTTCAGTACAGAAAATGAAAGTGGCGAGTCCATTAAACGTATACGCGATTCGGTTCACCAGCGCACATAGCCCGCGATGCCCAAATATCAACTTGAACGGCGACTTGCTCCTGGAAAAAGGCAACACTGTAATCGTGCGAAATGCAGGTAAGTGAACGCAATGTCCAACTGTGGGATGCAATACTGTCGTAACAAAAAACAAAAGCCTGGCGATTAGATGAATTCAAACAAACAGCTACAACGGACACATAAATACAAATTATGGCACCCTACGTGTTTTATTATGGATCAGTGCAGTCGGAATTAGTGTCTGGACAAAATAGGGCGAAGAAAGCATATTTTATGGTATAACAACCGATATTTAAGCTACTGCTTTATGCATATTAATTAAAATAAAACGTCACTAAAACACATTGCAATTAACTTAAAATGTACATAAAAAGAATTATATATATATGTAGTTTGTATTTCTTTTTATAATAAGTGAAATCCAAATAACAGTTTCTTTCATAGTTGCAATTGCGCAATGAAAATTATTTAATTGGCTGTAAATTGGCATTGATTTAATATGCTTTAAAGATGTACATACGTAAATCACTTTTGAATGTCGACAATGTGTCCATATATTTCTAAGTATCGTATCTCACTAATGTGACACCACAAAAAATCCGTCCAATACATCAGAGAATATTTAATGTCCCGGCAGGTCTGTGTTTAATATGATTAAAAAATATTAATTATTTTATCACGGGTCGAGTATTATTGGGATTTTCTAAAAAAAATATCTAGTAGAAATTTCTGGGTTTGTGGTCGATGTACAGCAATAGGCTCACATCCTATTCCATGGTGGGACGTATTAAGCGTAACTTGTCACACATGGGATTGTACTACACTTCTCTGCCTACCTCTTAGAGCAATAGGCGTGAGGTTACCTTATGATTTTGTATCCTTCTTCAGAAAATTTATAAGCCATTCTCTATCTCCAAAATGGACTGTTATATAAAGGAGAGGATATAAAGATAATTTACCTACAATATTTTATTCAGCTACCGGCGAACCAAAGTTGGCGGTACCTCCTTGCGAAGTCATCCGCCGCTTGGCCTGCCTCCACGGATCCCTCTGCGATGTGGTGCACAGTATCGACAACAGCTACGGCCTGCCGCTTATTGTCATTCTCATATCGACTTTGTTGCACCTGATTGTCACACCGTATTTCCTAATCATGGAGATCAGTGAGTCATTAAAAATTCTTAAGAGAAATATTTTTTTAGCTACGTAACTAATTTGTTTGTTACTTAAGAAAGCAATAACACCTAATTTAATGGTATCCTAAAATATGTATTTAGAATTTTTTATACAATACAGCTATTATACTCTGGGAATATGATTTACGTGACGTGTTTTTTTAGTTATGTCATCAAATCGGATCCACTTCTTAGTACTGCAATTCCTCTGGTGCGCTACACACGTGCTCCGGATGTTTGTCGTTGTTGAACCTTGCCACCACACCGTCGTTGAGGTAACATTTTTTCTACCTGTACTGTATAATAATTCTTACAGACCACAAGGGAGTAAAAACTTTTATGAATCTAACTTCTTTCAACTCAGTAGGAATAAAAGGAAAAAAGATACATGACACCTTGGAGCTCCAAGAATAAGTCACAATCGTAGCAAAGGTCAAGTCAAATTCAAATTATTTTATTCATTATAATGTATATACTCGTACATACACTCAATGAACGTCATGTTTTAGTCATTAAATACATCATGCACTCACATTAATTTCATGTATTAGTTTGTATCATACTATATCCCCAAGTATAATTATACAACTTTAGCGATGCAAAAGTAAAGGAGGGTAGATGATTCGGTAGTGTACGAAAGATACCAAAAACAGATAACAGATGTCGCTGTACGAATGGCTTGCACAAAAAACAAGAACGTTTGGTAGTTATGCTAAATAATAATTTAGTAGCTAGTAACATGAATGTTTGGTATGTATGTACCTAATAGACTAATTTATTGTAAAAATAGTATGTCATGTGTCATCATAAGTGCGCACGGAACTTTAAAGACAACACCACACAACCTGTTGTGTGTTACAGAAAACTTTCCTTTAAGAAATTAACATTTATTAGGGTAAGAGAACGGAGGAACTGGTGTGCCGGCTGATGACGTCAGCGCCATCAACAGGCATGTTTCCCTCGAGACTGGAGCTGTTTTCACGGCAGCTCATGCTGCAATCAGTCTCCTATTCGCCTCTGGGCCTGTGCACTTTGGACCGACCACTTGTAGCTTCGGTAAGTATTATCCAAGCTTAATTTTACACTTACATTAAAATAATCGTTACAGTAATCCACGGGTCAAATTAAATTGCATTTATTTTTAATGTTCTTAGAGAGTTACCAGTTGAATATTTGTTTCAGGTTCTCGGAGCAGTGACAACTTATCTAGTCATTCTCATACAGTTTCAGAGATATGAAACACCATAAATATTATTATTTGTGTTGATATTTCCAGTTAAAAAATAAATTATAAATGACATCTTTTCGCGAAACATCAGTGTGTACATCACCATCACATCAGTATGTAGTGCTCTAAAATATACTCCTATTTTTAAATAGTTTAAGACACATTTATACGTGCACTTTATGCATTCGGCAGTAGGCAATTCACTGAACTGAACTGTCTACCAGCAAATTGTACTGATCTAAGCTTTTGTAGTAGACCTTACTGTATACTTATTAAGGCACATAATCTCCAAAACATGGGTTCCTCAGAGAGGCTCCCTGGTTGCCATAGAGGAGATGTTTTATTTTAAAACGAATGGGTTCCAGCGAAAATTGCGGGAAAATAGTCCACATTATCTTCCGCTTCTTTACCTGATGCGTTTTGTGCTTTTCGGACCTTCATCTTGTCTGCTTTTAAGTCCCTTCGAATACAAGTGGAGTTTTTGGGCAAGAAACTGCACAAGACGTCATTGTTTCATGGTATCCCTAAAGACAAATCCGAAAATACAACAGTTGTGGCTGTCTCCGTTATCTCCGTGAAATTAAACATGCCTGATTTCATCACTGAGTGTAACAGTTTTTCTCATGATTGGGGTCGCATTCCAGATAGGGAGCATTTTGTTGTCTCATACTTTTATACCTAAACGTTACTAGAATCACTCAAAGCCCTTAACCAAACCTAGACACATTCTGTGCTTAGAGGTGCAGGAGAGAATTGGCGTTTCTAAACATTGGACCAAGGATAGGTTTGTTGTCGTTTTGGCCCCAGATGGTTCGCGTCACGAAATATGTTCAATGGATTTCGACGCAGTTAAATATGCTCCGGCAGCAGAATCACCCGCTCGGCCAGCAGCGAGAGCCACAACTACCAACCGGTTACCGTGTAAGGTTATGCTTTGCTCAAAGACAGTAACTAAAAAGTAGATTTGCTCACTTTCTATTCTTAAAACAATTGTTCACACTTTTGACACTTCACGTTTGACCCTGGAAATTATTACGTTCCCAATTGCTGTAATGAGTTCGTCAAATTTGCATTTGTTTTGTGCCATTACATAAGTTATTATGTAACGTATGTCATGTTATTTTTATTGTACGGTATTTATGTTTTCTCAATAAACGAGTTGGTAATATAAAATTATATAGTGTCTCTAACATTTCCCTTCCATATTGCAACTGTCAGATGACAGTTCAGATTCAGTTAGCCTGTCCTGTTTATACCTCAAAGCCGTGCAGCATAAAGGTAAAGAGATCTATTTCCATGTACGTTGAAGGATTTAATTAGCAATACTGTTGCAAAATGTATCTTAATTACTGCTCCGTAACTTATTAGTGTAGGACAAGATAGTAGCATTTACTAAATTATGTTATTATATTATCTACTAAATTTTATTATTAGCTTTTATACTTAAAGGCATGGTACTTCATAGCATTCAGCTTAGAAGTAAGTACTAAGAAGGAAGTAAGTTAAATATCAATTGTTCTGTTACTTTATGTAAAAAATATAGTTACGTGTTCGCTGTAAAACGGTTTCATTCCTTCATAATTCAATATCTAATTCAATTAAACACATACACAGTTTTGGTAATTTTCAATTATATATGTAGACAGTGGGCACGAAATAGTAAACACTTAAACACTAAGTCTAGTTAAATTTTTAGTAGCGGCACGAAGTCTGGATTTGTACCCGGTGTATGGCAACACGCTCATCAGTCATCACCTATTCCAAAGTGGGACGTAAACGTAACTGATGAAACGTGGGGGTGTACTACACTCCACTGCACACCTTTTTGAGGATTGCAAGAGTAATGTTCTATAAAAACTGGGTGATCTCGTTATTTATTTGTAACTGTGTTTATTGACAGTTGACTATATTTGAGTTATACTTGTGCCCATTTTATCCATGTTGTAAATATTGTAATCCTATGCATATGCCATATTATATTTTCAACACAGGAAGGATCACTTCTCGGTGTTACAAATATATTATTACAATAAAATAATCATATTGGCCTGAGGGTCTTTCACTTATAAAAGTTATAACTTTTTTGATCAATAATACAATTTCCAATAATCTTGGTTATGAATAGGTAATATTTATTTCTGGTTTGAATCTGTTTGTAAAAGCTCGAAACGAAATTTGCATTTGACTTATAAACTATACTCTTATGATAACAATTACTGCCTCTTTGGTAGACTGGTTGTAAGCGCGGCTACTCATCGAGCGGTCCATGTTTCTAGCCCCAGATCGGGTATTATTGGGTTTCGCTGACTAAACATTCCTAGTAGTAGCTCAAAGTCTGGATTTGTTCCTTCGGGGAGATGCAGGCGTGATGTTGTAAACCACTTTGTATGATTTTTCAATTTCATACTAGATGGCGCTGTACAGTTTGCGTAATCACAATGTCGATAGTGCACTACACACATTTAAATGTCCACTGAGCTTTCAATTACCTACGAATTTTGTGAATGAATTTATTATGTGCTCTTCTTGTGAGCAAAATGTTACAATACACAAGTGTACGAAAAGAACAAAATAAACCAATTATAAACATCAAATGTAAAAACTATTTCTCAATAAAGATTTCTCAAAACCATTTCAAATATTTTATAGCAACTGCGACATCTGTTGATTAATACTTGTACTATCCTGTACTATGAGATGTGAATTCTACCAAATATATTTTCCCCCGATTCCGATGGAGATTCCGCTAGATGGAACTAAATTAACTTTACACCTGCTTGTGGACGTGTACCTGTCAAAGCTAAAAATAGGTGTAAATATATACTTTAAGCGTACATTGGGTCAACCGGTCAACGTATTGAGTCCTCGTGTGCAGGCCTATTTGTTGTACTTTGGTTGTTGGCGTTCGACATTGGCCACCCAATCGAAATTTATCGGTTTTTCATGTACCTATCAAAGAATATTGGTGCACACTCAAACCCCAAAGTCGAACCCAAATCTTCAGGAAACCGATACGAAATTCTAAACCGCTATTGCTATCGCTACCTATCGTAAAATACATAACAATATTTTTTTCCGACCCTTTAATCTAGCCTCTGTTCGAACATCAGTCTCCTCTCAGAATGAACGGGTTAAGGCTATAGTCTGCCAGGCTGGCCAAGCACGGGTTGACAACTTAACACACCTTAAAAACATAAGTGTAAATAATAATATCAGACATAAGTACGTATCATGTATAAATAATGACAGTCGTCCACACAACTTATGTATATCACCATACGGTTCGATATATGGTACAACTTGAAGAAGTCCAGAACACACATTAAAATTTATAACCGGCAGTACGTTTCGCGCAACTGGAGCGAATTGGTCGTAGAGCAACTTTATTAGATTACCAATGTGCACGGTCTCGGCTTTCTACGACGCTCTCCGAAAATCGCGAAATAGGGGCCAACTTTCTGCTACAAACTGCAACTGTTGTACTGTTACCGTAATATAATCAATTTATAGTAGTCACAGCGGTGGCACTGGCGGTGCAGTTCTGTCTCTATTATAAATACTGTAGGGTATGGTATAATGGCACTGATATGGTTATTCTGGTCAAGAGACTCTCCAGTTCGACTAGAAGAATTGTCTGTTGAATCGAATGTTTGTTATTTCTGCATAAATATTATTTGTTCCGTGCTCGATGGAACCCACTAATTGACACTTCCAATAGAAAACGAATCGGCAAATATCGAAGTTGAAATCATAGGACTGGGAAACAATTTCTTGTTGCCTATTGGATCTATATAGTAACGAGATCTTCCAATTATATCAATTTCACATTGTGCTTTTATCCTAATCTAGCCTAGCCTAGCCTAACATAGCCTAGCTTAACCTCAACTAATCTTTGTTAGACTTTTGAGTATATCAACTACGAGTATATCACACTAAAAATATAAAATTGATGAGAAAATGCATCAAAAATACGTCCGAGACTCCACTAAAACCTAATGCGTGCCTTTAGTTGTCGGAAGGAGTGTAGATGATCTGCAATAATTATATAACGGTCTGGATACATTTTGCCTGCTACTGTACTACGTTGCTTTATTAAGGACTATGTAATGTCGAGAAAGATTTTTGTGTACATGTATCCCACAATTTTTGTCGTCAAACACGACACACGCTTTTCTGGGAAAATATTGTTTACACCGGATTGGTACTGACTTTTTATGTTAATGTTTTCTGTCGTAGAATCAGGAATATTATTACTTTTCACAGTCAGCCGTTATTCCTAGAGACGGGCTGGAATACACGGTAGACTCATAAGTGTGCAAACTTCAAACTTTAGAGATGCCAGAAATGTTTATACTTTGGAAGTTTAGTATAACGTTTAAGTTGTTGCTGGATATTAGATTTTCCTGGGTCATGTGGAACTAGTACGTTTCTTCATTAGCACAAGGAAATTGCTTTAACATTTCGATACATTTCATGATAATAGAAAATGAGTTACTTATTAGTTGGGTAAGAAGTAATTTTGAAGTGGAGATAAAAATGGCGGACCTATTTTGTTTACTGAAGCCACGTGAATTGTATCAGTACATGTTAGAGGGTATCTAATTTGATGTTGATCATTAATGAAAAAAAAATGCAAATACTAATTAAACGTAACATCACGCCTGTAATCCCCGAAGAGGTAGGCAGAGGAGTGTAGTATACTCCCACGTTTCACCAGTTACGTTTACGTCTCAATATGGAATAGGCAGTGAGTCTATTGCCATAAACCGGGCAAAAGTCCAAACTCAGAGCCACTACTAGAAATTGTAATTTTTAGAATAATCCAATAGCACCCGACCCGGGATTTGAACCCTGGACTTCTCGATCGGTAGTCGCGTTTGCAACCAACACGACCAACGAGGCAGTCAATAAAGTACGTGCATACATATATACAGACAGTAGAGTGTAGTTTAGCTGAATTCACTTGACCATCACAATTAGTCGCTTCACTGCTTCAGCGGACAGGCGGCCGCTAAATAACATCGTTTAATTGCTCCGACGGGCAGGAAGTGGAAATTGAGACATTAAGGCCTATTACCGAGCCCGTGCTCTCTTATGCACTGTTGTTAACTGTAGCGACACGCTAGCACACACACACACTGACACACACGTGCGCTCCTATCGTGAATATACACACGAAAATTTCAAATATGGAACTAGTGGTGAAACGAATGACTAACACAAGTACCCGCCGGTCAATTTAGATAAGCTATAACGCTTCCTGGCAGGTGATGGAATTGACTGGAATAAAAAATGTGTGTGCCAAATAATAATGTTCTTTAAGGCGTGTGATGTCTGCTAACCCGCACTCGGCCAGTGTGGCTAAACTATGGCCGAAACCAAACTCTTTCATTCTGAGAGGAGGACCCACGTTCAAACAGTCGAACGATAAAAGAGTCGGAAAAAAAATTAAATCCTTGTTCATATTCTGTGCCTCTTTATATATTATGTGGATTGTTTGAGTACCAACAGACCCATCCTTCCAGACCTATTCTTCCAGGACACTGAAGCTGTGCGGGAATTTAGCGATAAAATTGAATTCTACAGATACGTGACATCAATT
>DVPD01000100.1:0-14562 GCA_018237605.1 Apyrrothrix (Melanopyge) sp. n. Burns01
TAAGGATAGAGATATTTGGCACTCGGTGCTCTCTGCCTACCCCGTAAGGGACCTGGCGTGAATATATAGATAGATAGTAATTAATGATTCCATTAACACCTATGACACATATACGTGTAACGTATAGTTACATATTATATACATATGACTCGTATGTATAACAAAACGATAGATACAATGATTTTAAACTACAGATAATGTTCGCATGACTAAAAGATAACGTCCTCATGACTCAACTTTGAAAACCATATATGAATCAGCTATCCAAAGTATCCAAATTCCTTGTCAGCTTTCCATTCTAATCTAATTGAACTAAAACATCCAAGGAAATAAACACGAAGATTCGATTGAGTTTGAATACAAAAATATCGCTTTACAAAAGTGATGGCTTCGATAATATCCGATAACAAGTCTTGTACAGTGATAATACTATCGACGCGATAACCAAAAAGTAATAAAAAGATAGGGTGTTAAGTACTTGTAGTAGTTACTCTAGCCTCCTTTTTAAGATGCACAGTAAAATTCAACTGAAATCAATTGAAAATTACAAGTTTACCATCAGCCGTAAAACTCAGCCCCTTCTAAATCACTCATTAAATTTTAGCGCCGCGCTGACGAGACATAGCTCAAGGAAACATAAACCTGCCTACAATAAGTGGATTACGGGAGCCGACGTTAGCCCCGGAACGACGGGATGGGTGATTGCCAGCTTGTCTTAATCAATATATCTGGAGTGCACCCCCTAATTGCTAAATTTAGGCGACGGCTCGCTTCCCCTCCACATCCACGCCTCGTATACGTAGCTACGTATCCGTGAAGGCGGGTAATGACAATGTTCTTCGTTCATTAAGTCGGCGCTGCGCAGGTATTTTGTCACACGTCTGTGAAATGCTAATTTGTGCCCGAACACTCAATATGGGCCGTTGTACCGCCGAATGCCTTTTTCTGGGTCCAATTTCGGCACGTTCGCTTGTTTATGATAATCATTCGCAACCGGGGCAGTATTGCTGGCATCATAACATCAGCATTTTAACAGCTGCGAAGATTTATATTAATCGAAGATGTAACGTAAACGGAACTAGTGAAACGTGGGAGTATACTACACTCCTCTGCCTACCTCTTGGGTGATTACAGGCGTGATGTTACGTTACGTTACGAAGATGTATCTGTTGTATATTTTTTTAAGTTTGGTAATGTCATCTGTCATGACGACATAGGTCATATTCTGTCTGACGGGAATGTCAGAAGTCTGCGATACTGGCGCGCGTATGAAGAGAGTGATGACTGTAGAAGAAGAACGTTAGATCTGTAACTATAGATGTATGTGGCACTCGGTGCTCTCTGCTTACCCCATTATTACGTACATAATGATATGAATGATAATGTTGATAACAACATGACACTAACGAAAATTTTGAAATTGTGAAAAATTTTGTCTGCTGAAAACGATTGTGTTATTAATAAATGTTAACTTTACGTTTCGTAAAATTTATTCTTAATTTAAATATAGAATACTCAAAATACGCGTGTACTCTCTATCAGTGTAACTATACCACTGTACTATTAAATTGACCTTTATCTCAATTTAAAGATGTACTTTAAATTGACTTTTAAATTGACCTTTAAATTAAATGAAAACACGTAGTTTGATAGCAAGTGAAGTTCGTAATAAATCTTTTATGATATTTTAGAGATTTATCATAAAGCTCTCTTTAATGTCAATCAGCGTCAGAGGCTTTCAGGCTCGCTACCGAAATGGCCTTTGAAAAGAAATCCTTTCAGAGAGCTGCGAGTACTGGCACAGACAGAATGCGTTCACAGTTTCTTTTCAAGCCAGTCTATTAGTGAAACTGCGTTTAGTTATCAAATAGTGTCTGTCGCCCAGCCAACTTCGTGAATACTTACATACTCATAACATTTTGCCGAAGGGGTCAACAAAAAAGTGTATTTCACCACTTGTGTTATACATTCTACAGTGGTATAGGGGTGAGTCTATTGCCATACACCGGGCACAAATCCAGACTCCGAGCCTCTACTAGAAGTTCTAATTGTAGAAAAATCCAATAGTACCCGAACCGGGATTTGAACCCACAACCTCTCAATTGGCAGTCGCGCTTGTAACCAACACACCAACGAGGCAGTCAGGCAGGCAGTTTTCAGAACATATTACGTTTATTAATTACACAATGTATGTAATAGAGAATATAATATACCAATGTATACGGTAATGAATTCGAATTAACAATGAAATAAGATAATAAATAGATGATAACAAAATGCCAGGAGATAAAGCAACGAAGTAATGATCGTCGAAAGATTTACGTCACTTAGAAACAAAGGCAAATAATACACGAGGATATTTCTAAGGATAGACCGAAGTTAACAAGCAAAATAATATCACGCCCAAACAATGTTAGGTTTAAGGTAGAAAAAAAGAGAGGGAAAATGAAACAGTTCGATAGGTTGATGGGACGCGTAACAAACATAATACATGGGAGTCATACAACCTCTGCCTAATTTTTCGGGGAACACAGACGCGATTTTATGCTATCTGAATGAAACAGTACAAAAGAATTAGAAAAAAATCATACATCGCTCGTCGTTCCGTCGTTCACTATGAGACTGGTCGGCAAGTAAGGTTTAGCAAAATCCAATTTACCGGCGCGCCATCTTGCCAACAGGTCTCATGGGTTTATAATTAATTATCTCACCACTCATTGGGGTAATCTTAACGCCCTTGTTGTAAGCGCGGCCCGTGATATATCGGCGTACCGGCAAGTTTCCAGCGAACCACATTAATGAGATATTGTAAGTGAGCGTATAAGACGTTAATTATTCGCTCGTTCGCTCTCTCTCGAGCTATCGCCAAGTACAGTAGCTTAGTTGAACTTAGTAGTACCTCTGTTTAAATTACGTGGATTCCATAAAGCTTATTTCGATATAGTTTTTATTTAAATTTAAACTTGCGTTTTTTTCGCATGATACCTTATCTTAAGTGTGGTGCAGTTTAAGAAGACACACGTTGATCTAATACACGTTGGCAGAGAGTTCAAATTAAATTTAATTCTAATTATCAATCTACACACCTTAAGAAATTAAGAAATTTTGTATGGAAAATTAAATATTACAAAAAAAATGTAAATTCTGCCAACTTCCACTCGGCCAATGTGCCTTAAATCTTTTCATTCTATAAGAAGACCCGTGTTTCAACAGCAGAGAGATTAAAAGGGTTAATGATAATGATAATAATTATTTCATCCCTAGAGCGGCCAACAAATATAAAAAGTATTATATGCTAAGCCTTAGCGAGCACAGAACCTTGCGTGTTTCAAAAAGTTCTTTGAAGATTTATTATTTTATTTTTTAATCGAATGTCAACGGGTAGTTGTTTATACTTTTATAAGCGCGGCAACACTGCCCACGATGTTTCACCTGATACACCGAGCGAATCGACCCGAGCGACAGTATCGATGCGCGCGAAAATCGATTGATCAACGTCTTTTGCGTATCGTCGCGAATTACTCACCGCGACACTAATCTCGATAAAGCGCACTACGGTCGCGTTTCGAATAACGCATTTATGCCATTGTTAATTTAACTCTTTTTTTACTTTTAAATTTATAGCTCCTAAATTTAACAATAATTCTAACGCCTAGATTTATGTTTAGACATACATGTAATTTCGTTTTGAAATTTAAAATGTGTCATTTTTATAATATTGTACTTTGAAATTTCATGTTGAAATCGCAATATTTGTATGTAGGTGCTTATAAATTTCTCAAACCTATGTATCTGCCAAATTTGATGCACTAAAATATTATTGTTACTATTTGATTGTGCCATGTGCAATGCCTGACCGAGCAACACGAGAATCGTCATACAGTCCAAAATAACGTCAGAATTGATAGATCCATAACATAATTGAACTTAAATTGAACGTAATTTATGTAAGTAATTATAATCAGTACATTTTTTTACATAGAAATATTTCAATTTAACTGTTAGGAGAAGCATTGTTAGTCGCCAACCAGAACTTAAAATCTTGACATTTTAACATTAAATTTGCAAATATTTGATGTTCATATGATTTCTGAGACATTACTGGTATGTTACAACGAAGGGAAAAACGATTGCAAAAAATATTTGTATTATTTTAAGAATTCGAAACTTATCGAACGCTTCTTAAAATGAACGCCTCACTTTTCCCATGACCACCGTCGCATCTCGCATAACTCATTGCATGTGCAATAATAATTTACGTATTCATTGCGAACCGAAGGTGCATGCATACATTCGCTTTATTTATTGAACGCACAGTGCGTGGGATATGCGTTATCCTGTTTGGTGATTTACGACAGTTTATTACTGGTGGGGGCTATTATCAGGTGTTGCCATGCGAGTGTACGACAATTTTTTTTTCATACGAATGTATCACAAGTTGTTCGATTAAAATCGCATTGGCTAAACTTACTACCATTTATCTTCAGTTTTTTCACTGATATACTTTCATATATTATTTTAGACAGCTCTTAGTCTTGCAGCTTTTAATCTTTTAGCTCTTTATCTGCCAGCTCTTAGTCTTTCAGCTTTTAGTCTTTCAGTGTTAGTCTTTCAACTCTTACAATTAGTCAGTATTATTTTATTTCTTTTTGAAGTTGACATTGTAAATTGGGATTACGTTAATTTCTTTACTTATTATCTCTTCTTTGCTTATTACATACATTTCGCACTGTTTTATCATTTTCACATCTTTTTTGAAACAATATGGTTTTACTATTTCTTTACTTAATATTTTATTTACGTACATGTCTATATAATACCAAGTCATTATAGTACACACGACAGATTAATGTGCAAGACTAGTAACTATGTACATACATATACATATATACCTATACGAACTCGGTGATGGATTCCTTTCTCGCCGGCGGCGTACAAGCGTTTGGTTTCAAGACATTATATTTTAAAGTACGGTCAGAGACTGCTTATATATAATAAACGTAGGCGAATATTTAACGTGCGAATGTTATATATGTATATACGCATTAATTTATATTTTGTAAGGCTATTTCAACATTAATTGTGCCACGTCGGTGTTGAGGAAGACATTAACATGGTGATATAAACATATCCTTCCATTTATCGTTTTCGCTGGAACTCGATTCGGTCAAATCGCTCTAAACTCGAATCATTACAACCAGCCAAGATAGCCGTTGCTAGTCGTTGCTAGCCGTTTCTAGCCATTGCTAGCCATTGCTAAGCCATCATAAGGAATTGCCAGTAAGCACCCATCAAAGAACGGAAAGATACTATGACATGTTGTTTTCGAGCGCATTTACGCAACGACAGCGTTTCAATCTAGAATATCCAATATGGTACTTCTGTTAAATATGAATCGAACTAATTTTGTACTGTTTTCTTTAAAAATTATTACGTATTTTAATACAAAATCTCTACTGCAAAACGGCGAACGAAAACATCATATAGAGTCCTGCACACCTTAAAGTTTCCCATAATGTTCTCCGAAACACAATAGACCAGCGTGGCAGTCTATGGTCTTAACCCTAGTTACTCTAAACGGAAATTCGTCTTCATCAGAGAAATGATTAAATACTGATGTTATTATAGTGATGATACAAATTAGAATTTACGAGTTTTGTTTGTACTGAAGCGTCTTCTAATTCTATTCTCTGTTAATTCTGATAAGTTACATTAATAATATACGCACAGATACGTAGCTGCATTAATAATAGGTAAATTAATAATAGGTACATTAATAATATGTTCAGTAAATAAAGGTAGGTAAATTCTCCCACAAGCCTGAGGAGCTGAGTTGTTTTGAAGTTATACAGTTCAATGACCATATCTTAAACGGTTCACTTGTCCCATTTATTACTTCTACTCTATAAAAAAGAGTCCAAAATCCGTGCCAAGCCGGTAAATAAATAATAGGTATTTATGTTACCCAAGGAATTCTCCCCTCGCCGGAGGGATACAAGCGTTTCATTTTAAGATATTACACGGTTATGGAGTGCCAGCGGCTAACTTCTGCGTCAACTTTATTACGTTACAACATAAGGAAAATTTAATACAGCCGATGTATGTAGTCATAGCCATATTTAGTAGTTTTCAGTATCTTTAATACCTTTGCAAGAACAAAAAAGGATTCAGACAATAAAGATAAACATTTTAATCGAATTATAAATGGATAATTGTATAAAAATTAAGATTATTATATTCATAATGCAAATAAAACAACTTACTGGATTCGGTACGACGATTAGTGACCAAATATGGCCGAACGAATTAGGCCACTTCGTGACTCAACATGGCGGCCTCTGCAATTAAATTTTCACTACACAAGAAATACATTATCCATTGAAATAATTTAAAAGCATTCGAGACCTAATTTGACATTCCGTATTACATTATAATGTGTATTACCAATAAATTTGATTACAAATTTAGTTTCAGATGGACTAAAAAGGTATTAGGGATTATGCATCCGGATGTCATTAACCGTATTACTTTCCCGCGAAAATGACGCCATCTTGTTAAAAATGCGATCTTAACAGTTTATTAGGTTAAAATGTATGGTATTATGTACATGCAGACTGGAGACACCAATAAAATCTATATGTAAAATAAAAAGAAGTCAAGAAAAAAACTGCATTATAAATATAATAAATGTTAAATTGTATACAGTATAAATATAAGAAGGTACCTATATAATCTGTATATGTACTACGTTAAAAACTTCATACAGTTTCCAAAACAATTGTTTTTAGAGTTTTGTGTATCAGATGTTCATTCGTAATGGAAAACTTTTGAAAAAAATGTCCCACTCTCAGGAGACGTTAAAAAAACGTATTGTCAGGATCAAATAGAATATTTTAGACGGGAAAACTTCCTGTAAAAAATATTTAATTTTCTTGAAATTTATAAAGAAGCGGTGGTCTTGACGGAATTCTGACTCTCATTAGCTCTCAATTCCTGGTATTCGATTTCAGCCTCTCTCTCCGACCTTTGGGATTCAAATCTGAAGAAAAGAACTTTTGACTATACTGTATGCATATTTCAAATTAAATATTACTTGGTATAATGACGATGGAAAACATTTTAAGAAACCGCATCTTAAGGTTCCCGATAATGTTCTCTGAGATGTGTGAAGTTCTCCAACTTCAACTTGGTCAGTGTCGCATATTATGGCCTTAACTCTTCTCATTCCGAGACCCAACAAAATTAAAAAGAAGGGTCGACAATGATATTGATGGAATCATTTATCATAAACGAATCAAATTTCAAGAAACACGGCCATATTTAAATATATTTCTTAAGGGAGTCCATTAATTTCAATAAGTCAGTTAACAGTTCAATTGAAACGTTAAACGGTGTATAAATTGATTTATTCAATCAGAATTCAATTAAGATAACATCGTATCAATCCCAGCAACGTTGGTTTCGCGTGTTTGTTTACTGGAAGCATTTTAATTGCATTTAGATATTATAATAATATTTTTCTCTTAAATGTTACTAGTTATATGTAAAAAGTAACAAAAACTAAATATTTCACGTATAAAGGAAATGTAAAAGGATATAAAGCATGAAAGAATTTGTTATGAAATTTAGATATGGTTAATGTAAAATTTTAAGATGGTATTTGAGTAAAAACGTTAATAGTAACAAGACTCAAAGCATCGATACAATCCGTGCAACCGGCACTCATGTTTCTCGTCGCTGTCAAGGCCAGGCGGAGCATTGTTTTATTCGTTCCGTTCCTGTCCGATTTGTTACGCAGCTGATTCTATACGCAGTATTGCTGTACTAAAACTAAAAATAAACCTTACAATGTATACCTGAAAGCTTATTTTCTCATGTTACAACATAAAGGTATCGTTCGATTTCTAAAGCGGATAGTAAGGGATTCGCTTGAATGAAATCCGTGCGCGCGGAAAGCGTCACGGATGTAAATATTGTGGACAACTTGCTACTTGTCACAATTATTTGAATCTTATCGTGGAATTGGAATATTCTGTTACTTTATATTATTCACAAACATTACCTTTGGGTGCAAGCAGTAAATATTTCAATTGTGCAAAAAGTGCTTAAGAAAGCTTTATATAAAAATCACTATTATAAGTTAAACCGGTAAAAGTGTAAGTGAAGTTTTATCTAGATCTTAACCTAATTTTATAGCTGTAAAAAGTAGTGTTCCAGAAACTGCAACGATAATAAATTGCAAGCACTATAATGAAGTCATAAATAATTAAAAATAAATCAACGAATATCCGCCAAAATATCCTCGCGAACAGGCTATAAATATAAGAAAACAAATTTTTACACGGTTACATATTTTTTATAGCGCCTAATAAGAAAGTGATAAATAAAAAGGCGCGAAATGGGCTCATTAATCGACGCAGGCGCGGCGGTAATTCGAGCTGTCATTTTTAAGTGGCGGTGGGGTCGCGCGTTCTTATTTTGAATTGAATTTTTTAAATAGTGATAAATGGCGTGAATGACATGTTTGTCAGTCAGTGAATGAGAAATGAGTCACGTAAATAGGTGTGGTTACGAAAGCGTGGTTAATGCTTCACTTTTATTAAAGTAAAAACGTTAAACTGTCAGGAAATTCAGTTAAAAGTAGTTAAAAGAATTTCGTTCAAAGTTTTTATATTGATAACGTTGATTTCGAATGTCCAAATAATAAAGTAACACAGTGTTTTTACGTTGCAACATAAAATAAACAAACATTCAATTTCTCAGCTACAAAAATTGGTTTTACATTTCACGAAAGGTTTATGTAGATCAGTCAGATACTGGCAGTTGCAAAAAAGATCTCACTTTGTAGCATTAAAAAAGTTTTTATTATTCATCTTCATTTCACTTAGCGGGAACGGCAGAGACGAAGCGTACCGTACAGCCGATTCAATAAAGCTTCGATGAATGAACTCGATGTTATCTAAAAGTTTTTACGACCGTATTTAGCTCTGAATGGAGTGTTCATTGTGAAACCGAAACGGATCGTTGAATCAATTCAGACGGTATCGTAACCTTCATCTTTATTATATTTCACATGTACTATAGATATGACACTAATTCTAGTTGTCTTTTTTAGAAGTTATATCATGATTATTGTCATCAATGATTTTCGATGGTATACAGTGGCTTTTTAAGTGAAGAACTTGAGTGAGTTTAGAACTTCAACTTTACATACAGCTTATGTGAAGTAGATAAGCACTTAACTTCCTGATTTATCCCTTGGCTACTAGGATAACATAAATTTGACGCATACACAAGACGTTCCCAATACACGGAAACGTGGTACTGTCACTACGTCCATTTATCTCAGACTATTAAACACTTCAATGGCTGTCTCAGTCCGCATCAATTATCATCTGTGCACGCGATGTAACTGTATTGATAATTGTTAGCTTGGAAACCTTTTTCTCCATTGTTGGCGCGTCATAGAATATAAAAGACACAAAGCGCTTTGAAGTAATTGTATATATGTCAAGCTTTAAACCTCAGATGTTAATAATAGCCAAATATTAATTTCATAATAAAAATTGTGCGCTTAAACGAATTTATCACTTGAAACAAATTACAGATACTTCGTACAGGTGTAGAAGATTTTATTTTAGTAATAATTACAGATATTTTATATTTGGTCAATAAGTATGGATATTTTCCCATTAATTACAGATATTTTATAAACAATTATACACATTTTACTAACAAGCATTGTCTCAGCGAATATCGAAAATTTCATCTCGCAGTCCTTTTCCAAATGTTAGTCCTATTTGATTCACCGTCGAACATAAGCATATATCACATAAGGATACGTGTCTAATGGAATTTATTGTTGTTAGTTACGTAGACAGTTTATTTATTATTTACTCAGAATTCTTGATCAGTTATTTATAATTTATACGTCTGTGTTGAATCATTTATTCTCATCGGAAATCGAATGCGAGACTATTACTGTAGACGGTCGCGAATCAATAAATGTTACAAGTTAATTCACGTAACATGTTAACTATTAATAACATGGTGCAATTTAAATAAATCTTGAAGAAAAATTATTTATCAAAAGAAAAAGAAGTAAGACACCTGGACTGTAAAGAGAGAGATTTTTTCGGTACCGCTGCTCTTCATTCATTTCGTAAGTGATTTGGTGGGATAATAAAAAAATACTACTCCATGTAATAACCGTGTAGTATTTGTAGTCATACATTTATATACCTGATAGCGAGGACTAGTAAAATTTCTAATCGATATTAATAATAACCTCTTGTTGTGGAGTTTACGGGGCACAATTCAGAGACACATGTTATAAATGACTACGATTACAAAAGCATGGAGTTGTGACATAATAATTGTTTACCATGGAGAGAGTAGCAACCAGGCAGACAGCAGTCAGCAATGGCCCCTGAAATTTTGAAATATAAGGCTCGTAGGTTATATAGATATTGTTTTAAATAGTGGAATAATCGTTTTAATATATTGTTCAAGCCAATTTAAAATATACCATATAATCTCATAACGGTTATGTAATAAGTACAGTATTCAAAAGGAATGAAAATATACTATAATGTTCATTATAGAACTGGTCTTAAAGAAAAGTATTTAGAGCGGTTTACGTGCCACAGACATTAAGTGACCACGAAAAAAAGAAAACTTGTCTATGGCAATCCGCGTGGGTGTAGGATATATTAAAGTTGCAGCGCTGCACAGATTAAAGATTGCCTCTGATGGATGGAAATGAGCGTCGTTTGAATAATGCCTCACATATATTAGGATGACAGACGGATATCTTAGTATTTGCACGTAAAATACAATACTCAATAAAGTAGAATAATGTCCATTTTGTTTTAAATTTTTAATGTATCGCATAAACAACAACAATATGTTAACATATCTCGGTATGAGAAAGTATGAAATATTAAATACTTTATTATTTAATACATATGTAGGCTTACAAAAATATAATATAATTACAATCTACTTTATAACGTTTATAGCGTAATAATTTTGTTACATTTACATGTTATTTTAGTACAATATTCCGTATTTATTACAAAAGAAATTTCTACGTTTTCAGATTTCGTTTGAAGTTTGTTTAGCTCGACCCTCTGCTAATTGACACAGGCCACTTAAATAAAAGAATGTTTAAATCATCACCTTAAAGAGTGGCCTAGGTGATGATAAATATGGGAATTATTTAAATTAATATCCAATAATATCATATAATTATTTAAATTAATATCCATCTTTAACGACTAGAAATAATATTTGTAATAGACTGAGTGCAATGCCAGAGGAGTTGATTTGATTACTTTGAATAGAGACGAAGACGAAGTTTCCAGAAGTTCGGGGTTGCGTATACAGGATTGGAGCTGTAAAAGCGGAATACCTTTGTTTTCACTCATTAAGATACACTATATATTAAATTATTGCCTTGTTTTTTTTTATTTTTTTTATTTACAAAACATCACGCCTGTATTTACCCGGAATGGTAGGCTGGGGAGTGGAATACACTCACTCAATTCATCTGGTATGTTACACTCATTTAATTTTAACGTAACTACTGATTCTATTACTGTAGTAAACGCTCATCAAGATAGGTTAGGAATAAAATATTAGATTCACTCTTTACCACTGGTAAATATTTTCGATGACCGAATGAAGGAATGATTAAAAGAATGACTATTGTTTTTAAATATGTTACACGGCAGTGTGATTTATTACTGTCGCGTTCTATCTGAGTAACTGTTTCTCGTTCCTATTGTCTCGTGTCCTAAATTGACGCAGATAGATATTTGCTGGTTTATATTAATACCTTTTGATGCAATGATGATACCTTGCAAGGATAAACATGCCGCTTATTATGTGCTAAGTAACGTAATATTATGTCTGTAATCCCCGAAGGGGGAGGCAGAGGAGTGTAGTACACTCCGGAGGCAGAGGAGTGTAGTACACTCCCACGTTACACCAGTTACGTTTACGCCCCAATATGGAATAGGTGGTGAACCTATTGCCATACACCGGGCACAAATCCAGACTCCGATACGACTACGAGAAATTCTAATTTTACAAAAATCCATTTGTACTCGACCCGAGATTTAAAGTCTGTAACCATTTTAATATTCTTTTATTAATATAGAATCCTGTAAAAACGAGGAAAATAAAACATTATATTGCTAAATATATTAATTACGTAAGTAGGTATACAATATTATGACTACAAAAGAATGTACACTTAATTACAATGTTCACTGAATTAAAAACAATCTCCCAATGTGGCCACTGTACTTTAATTATATATTTATTTGCAAAATATATTTACTCGTATTATTATTGTCATTGTTATTAGGTACTTTTGTGTATTATATTAAATTAAATTATTTACTTTATATCATATTTATATTCGTATTCTAGACTCCTACCTAAAGGTTGTCTGGTAGAGACTGCCTGTTAAAAGACCGCCTTTTATATATTTTCCCCGTCGTCAAATTTGCCTCTGCCTACCTCTTCGGGTATTACCGGCGTGATTTTACGTTACAGGCTTTAAAAATGTTTTATTTACCGATTTAGTGGGTACGCTAAGCTTTAACTTTGTACTATCTTCAGCTGAGAACCTACTAGCTTATAAATTATAAAATTCAACGCTATTATGACTATCCGAGCAAATACGTATTATGCAGAATTATATTCTGCATATATATATCTGTAGTTCGCAGGAGGATCTCAAGGTATAGGAAACAATGTCGAATCGTGTATATTAATAAAGCTATTATGATATTCCTAACAATATATCGTTGATTAAACCTAATGAGTCATTAATTTCATAAAAGACTGACGTAATAGACCATACTAAGGTTATATTCAAAACGCAATAAATAACTTCAATATTATACTTGTGGTACGACGTTTAACATATACAATTGCTAAAGATAAGTTCTCAGGAATCTATTAGCGTTACTCATAAAATAAATTATAAATCAATATTATAAAACTAAAAACAGTTTGCGTAATGAAATAGATGGTAACGACCGACATAAAGTCACCTTGATTCCCTACTTGAACCAGAAACATGTATCCTAAGTCACCTTGATACCCTACTTGAACCAGAAACATGTATCCTAAGTCACCTTGATACCCTACTTGAACCAGAAACATATATCCTAAGTCACCTTGATACCCTACTTGAACCAGAAACATGTATCCTGAGTCACCTTGATACCTTACTTGAACCAGAAGCATGTCTCCTAAGTCATCTTGATACCTTACTTGAACCAGAAACATGTCTCCTAAGTCACCTTGATACCTTACTTGATCCAGAAACATGTATCCTATAGTGGTGACATATAACTTTAGTATCTAGTGTCTATGTAGAGAGATGCACTAAAGTTTCAATAGTAGATATCACTAAAGATCATGCTAGCTATTGTCGCGAAATAATTCCACATTTATAATAAAACATATTTAATTAATGTTACATCTTTTGATCAAGCATCGTAAGTCAACATCGAAAATCGCTTTTCTCACAACGTCAGTTTTCATTATTATTCATTGGTTGACTCAGATATAGATATTCAAGCACTTACTGATAATAACTCGCTAGAAACTTCAACTTAAGTTCCAAAACTGCATGGAAATCCTCACCTGCAACAAGACAAACAAGAAATGTAAAGAAAACGGCTCATTAAAAATAAGTGAAAAATAATAGGGTAAAAATAATAATAGGATAGTCCTGAAACAGCCGACAGTGACGTAGGAAAACAGAGGTTTAAGAAGTTTTTGTAGGTAGCAACTCTGTAACGACTCCTTCGAGAAAGTTCGGTAGTTTTATTAGTCACGAGTTGTTCGTACAAGAGTGGAACTGCTAGTTTTCCGTGATTTGTGTGGAGTCGACACACCCACCGGACTGCTGAGTTGAAGAACACGTAGGATTATCTTCCCTTTTAGCAGGAAATGGTGAAATCAGCTTTTCTAACTTTCTTATTTAAACACTGGAAGTTAGTTTTATTATTAATGACAGCGCGACCATCTTTTACCGATATGTGTAAACAAGATCAAGCACGTTTTGTACTAGAATCTTCGGATTGCAGCTATCTAACGTCACTGTCCTGTAGTTTATCGACGTATTCGATAAGAATGTAAAACGAACAGGATTTTTTTATTATTAAAGACTACTTTTAAAGACATTCACAATATTTCACAAAGTAATAAACAGAGTTGAGAGTTCTGTTGGATTTTCTGATTTAGATTTTGTAGTTGAAATTTCTAGTAATGGCTCGGAGTCCAGATTTGTGCCCGGCAATAGGCTCATCACCTGTTCCAGGGTGAGACGTAAACGTAACCGGTAAAACGTGTGCGTGCACACTACACACGAATTACAGATGTGACGTTACGTTTAATAAACACAATAAAAAAAAGCATTGTTAAACTAATATTAATATCAGTGCGTAATATCGACATAATATCTGGAACGCCCTTCCTGAAAATATCAGAAAATCACCGAGCAGAAGCACATTCAAAAAGTTGCTCCGTACACACTTT
>DVPD01000101.1:0-14549 GCA_018237605.1 Apyrrothrix (Melanopyge) sp. n. Burns01
TTTAATTTTTATGTTACGTTAATTTGATTTTCCTGCCAATGAAATTTATATCGAATCTTTTATAAATTTCCGGTTAAAATGAGTGTCTGATGTTTTGGTGATGCTGAGTGCCAATTTATCACGTTAGTTGTCTAGCATTTTTGAAATAAATGTAGGATTGCATTTGTCTACGACCTCCCATGATGGTAAGCCTGATGCAGTCTTAGATAGCACTCCAGCCTAGAAAGAATCTAGTCAATCTTGCCGTTGTCAAAAACACACTAACTCCTTCAATAAAATTAAATACAACTGCTTTAATGAATTCTGAAAAGAGGTTTCGACTACTCTTAGTTTGGCTTTGGTTTGGGTTTGGTTTTACTTCAATGAATTAATAGTTCAAGAATGAAACAGTAGTGATAACAAAAATGATTAAAATGTTTTCAAATGAAGAGAACCAGTGCAGTGTAGAGTCACATTTAGTCCGCTACCGCAAATAGCTAAGAACCTGTTTAGGAATACCAACCAGGATGTGTCGGGTTATTGACGCTATCAGACACCTTGTCCAGCCCGCTTTTACAGTTACTCGAGTACAGTAAGAAAACTTATATTAGAACCATAGGTTTTGCTGCAACATACATGTTTGGTATTTTAATGTTTCAATCGAGTTACGGTGTTATTATCCGCAACGATTGTTGATATCGATTGTGATCGATTAAGGAAATAAGTGTTGTTTAATGTAAAATGGCTTGATCATCATCATCATCATCAGCCTCAGTCCACTGCTGAATATAGGCCTCCCCCAAAGAGGGCCATTGTGCCCAGTCCTCGACCAGCTCAGCCTCTACCTGCAGCCTTTCGCAGATCGTCATAAAATATCTTATATGTTGCAAATGTACATATATATAACCATTTAATATCACAGCGCCATCTGTCAATCATATCGTAACGTATAAATTAAATATTCACATGGATTAGCGGAACTGCAGAGTACATATTTAATATTGTGTAATACGCACATTAACAACGTATTCGGATTTGCTCTGTGTACTTAGAACGAGTTCTGTATCGTAAGAAAACCTTTGCATTTTTCACGCTCGCATCTTAAAGATTTTATTTAGTCAATTCGTATGCTACTTTATCGAATCTTCACAGATGGTAGCCTGAAGAATAAATGTGTTTGTACAGAAAATACTGCATTCAGGAATTCTCATTTCGATGACACCGAGGCTCTACTAATATTAGAAAGGCGTAACCGCAGTGCAGCAGCATATGGACGTACATAAAAATTGTATTATTCAGAATAACAAGACATTATTACATTAATTGGCAAAGAGTTCACTACCTGTTCAATAGGATTTACAAGATAACTGGTGAAACGTGCAAGATTACTGCATTTCATTGCCTACCCCTGCGAGGAAGTACAAGGGTGATGTTATGTTATTATTACATTATTAAGGTAAATATTCATATTATTACACATATTATGTATAAAGGCAACGAATATTACATTTAATGAGAATAGAAACTCGATCGTGTGTGGAATAAATGGGTTCTTCAAACAATCCCACACAATTTAATATACAGTGAATTTAATATATAATAATGTTAATGTGGATACAATTTTGACTGCCTCGTTGGTCGTGTTGGTTGTAAGTACGACTGCCGATCGAGAGATCCTGGGTTAAAATCCGGGGTCGAGTACTATTGGATTTTTCTAAAATTAGAATTTCTGGTAGTGACTCGGAGTCTGGATTTGTACCCGGTGTATGGCATTACACTTTCCACCTATTCCGTATTGGGACGTAGACGTAACAGGTGAAACGTGAGAGCTTATTACACTCGTTTGCCTACCTCTTCGGGAATTACAGGCGTGGTGTTACGTTTGGATACTTTTTTTTTATACTTTATTTGTTACATAATATTCATATTTATTTTCATAATTCCGCGTTCATTTCAAATTAACATTCAGCGATGTGCCTCCTTTAACTTTAAACTTTTACGGAGTAGTAAGATTATATTGCTTAATGCGAAAATTTGTGACTTTAAAAACAGGTTTTTAAATAAATAAACGATATGATAAAAGTACCGCTATTTTTCTATCACAGCAGAACAAATATAGAAGCATTTCTCCTTTTTTAATATGTGATAGGCTAGCGTTTGGCCGCATGATGAAAAGCGAAAACCCATCCTAAGATGGCACATGCTTATATTAATATTTTTTTTTCAGCCTATTGGGATTCAATTGATTTCTGAACCAAGAAGTTATTTCTTTGACACACTTGGAAACTTTTCTCAAACATAACAATATTTTCGAAGTATTCACTGTATATACTACAAAGGTATGTACTACAAAGTATCAATGAACTATCCATGTGCAATAAAAATGCCTCAGATATGTACGACTGATAATTTTGAGAGTTAGAAATAAAGCCTTGTTAACTTGTATCTGTTTTAAGTTATTTTTCTTAAAACAGATACAAGTTAAGTTAAGTATTTACAACTCACTTGGGTATCTCATAGAGAAGTCAGTGTTGGACAAAATCCTGCCCTAAAAAGGTTTGTACGACAGAGAATGCTCTGTGGTACATACCCAAGCTATGGCTTCCTGCACCACTTGCGCTGCTACCCTTCGGCGGCGTGAACATGGCTGTGCGCATGTAGGCTGCGCTATATCGCGATCAGCTGGTTGCCAGAGCCTCGCCTTTTGTAAAGCTGGATGCACCACGGGCAACAAAGATTAACTTGAGCTACTAAGAGGGAACTTGGAACTCTCTATACTCCACCGTTACGAATGCGAAAAACTACATTACTTCTAGAGAGAACATAATTAAGGGAAGCTTGCTAGCCCTAGAAACAAATCGAAACAGCCTTGAAAACAGACCGTTCTAGTATTACCGATGTACCAAATAGCGAATAGTGGAACGAATACCGATTTGTATTACACACAGTTGTGAGGAAACCTTACTGAACTTTTCAAAGAGGGTTCTACCACCTGTGAGCTGTGCTACAGATACAAAGGCCCAAATATTCGGGATAAATCTCGCCGCAGCAGTACTTATCAAAAGGACCGCGCCCTGTCGTATTTCACTTCACCGCACATTCTTGGCGCTACGCGGAATGGCAGTAACAACGTTACGATCGCAGAGACGCGTATAATGTCATGGTTTGGTTTCTCTTTACAAATATTTTGGACGTGCTTTGGTCGACGTTGTTTCTGAAAATTTAAAATATTTTCTCATATAAATGAAATCAAACGATATGTTTCACAATATTTTAGATAAAAATACAAATATTCTAGGAAAGGCAATAAAAATAAAGATATATAATAGTTTTAATCATCATCATCATCATCATCATTCTATTTCAGTTCACTGCTGGACATAGGCCTCCCCAAAGAGCGCCATTGCGCCCTGTTCTCGGCTTGTCGCATCCAGCTTCTGCCTGCACCCTTTCGCAGATCTTCATCCCGCCTTGCTGGAGGGCGTCCTACACTACGTTTACACTATTAGTTTTAATAATGGTATTGTTCTCTATCAGTATTCTGTACAATATATAGCTATACTATTGTATACTCTCTACTATTGTACACAAGTCTCTTAGTATATTACAATATACCCTACTTGTACATTAGGGTTTTTGTTGAATATATGAATAAATAGAGTACAAACATTTATGCGAAATTCTGCGGCACGCGGAAAATTTGTTTTCGAGTGAATACACTGCTTTTATGTTCTTAATGATGCGGGAATACTCATTTGTATGGGGAATGGAAGTTACACTATCAGAATTCATATCAGACATTCACTCCATTCACATCAAAGGTAGGCAAACAGATTTCTGTTGTGAATGTTTTATTTGGATACAGACGTTATTGCCCTGCAGATATTTTCAAATACAAAGACGTTTCTGCTAAAGAAAATACGGATTTTACTTTTAAAACAATATATTAGTACTTGCATGTAAATATGTAGTTGTGTACATCTAAGAAATTAAAGATATTTGTACTTAAAATAATATTTTAAGAATCATATATTTACAAAGTAAACATTGACTGCAAATCAAATACAAACTATAGATAAGAATTGAATTTATTATATCCAGTAAATTTCAAGATATTCATACATTAAAAGTACGTCTCGTGTTAAACATTTAGTAACAAAAGAAACCGACTTTGCGATGGGTGCACTGATTATAACTATGAATCTATTACATGTACATAATAATATAATGAGTAGTTATGAAAACACAGCGTAAAAAAGATCAGCAACAAACTGGTGGCAAAAGTCCTCTAATAAAAACTCGGTGTTGATAATAACTGAACAAGATGCTCCGGCTGGATTAAGTCTGTCGAAGCAAGTGTAGATATTGAAGTAATCTTGTATTGAACTGAATCTTCAAAGTCATTGCAATATACGAGTAATCAATGAGATGAGAGTGTTCATTATGGAAATGCTTCTCTAATTTCATATACCTACATTATTATTTACGCTCTGCTCTCCCTCATAAAATGTTTGATATATAACGACCTAGCTCTCTCACTATACAGTACCTACTTCTTGCTGTTTGCCTGCAGAATAGTGATACCTATTTGGTTGCAAAAAATATTTTGTTATAATTTTTTGATAAACTCGTTCGTAATCATCTTAGTGACGTGGGTAATGAAATGCGTCGTAATTATGTGATTAGCACAATTTTATCATCAAATAAGCATGACCGATATTCACTAAGAAATTGCTACCAATGATATCACTTGGTATGTACACTTAATCGTACACCTTGTTTTAAGCGCTTAACAGTACTTAATAGTACTACCACTACCCAATGACAAGTATTATATATTTTGTTAAGATTCGTAATACCCGTATGTCAGGAAGTCATAAATCATTCAACAGACAAAACGCTTCTGTCGAACACCTATAAAGAGAAGGGGTGCGAATCTAGTGGATATATGGGTTCGTGCACTTAATGTACAATACTTTGTCGGAATAAATTAAAATGCAACATCAAAAGATATCAATTATATCAGTATTATGATATATCAATTGTAATTTAAAACAAAAATTATTATCAGTACCTATATAACACTGACCTGAAATAGTGCTCAGTTTTAGTTAACATCTCAAGCAAGTGAATTTTATAATTAATTTGTAAGAAATAAAGGCTTCTGTACCCTTAATATATCTACTGTTATATTGTTGCAAGCTAAACATTCACATTATACACATTTTCATGTTATCTACGTATCGCTAAGTGTTATTCGATTCGATCATAAATGTTTTCAATGATTTACACTATTGACAACAAATTTAAAGTTCATATATATTTTAAATGGCATAATGCGTTATACTCATTTTATTAAATACAATAAACTATCAATATCTATATAATGGAAGAGGGAATCTCAATTATTACGTATCAAGCCACAAGCGAAGTCAAATGCGGAATTATTGTCGCTGCTTGATTATCGTTGGTCGGGTGTTGGCAAGCGGAACTGCCGATCGCGCGACATCTCATCGGGAGGTTCTGGATTCAAGTCCCGGGTCGAGTAATATTGGATTTTTCTAACTTGAAATTTCTAGTAGTGGCTCGAAGCTTAGGTTTGAGCCTGGTGTATGGCAATAAGTTCATCATTTATTCCATGAGACGTAAACGTAACTGCTAAAACGCGAGGTCCACTGACTATCTCTTTAGGGATTACAGGCGTGAAATTACGTTTTTCTTGTTTGTGTTATGATATCTACGCTTTAACACTGTTTTATTACTCGCTACATTTTTCCTCATACTGTTTTGGTGCGACAGATACATACGGCTGGCACCCACTAAGAAACAAAGCAACCTGTTTGATATTCACCATTCGCTGTAGACTGGTTCAACAGAGTCGACCTCTGTCGCTGAATGCAGACAGAATATAATTCTTATTTGATGGATGCTAAAGTCTATGGACTGTAAGCATACATGCTTACATGCCTACAGTCCATAGATTTTATATCCTGTAGTACACAGCAGCCTGAGTATTATTACCACAATATAATTGCTTATTAGGTGAGTAAAGACTACCTTAAGAACTATTTACTTCTATTTATAAAGCAACTGTTATCGGCGGTTAAGTGACATTTATGGCTTTACCAACTATAAATTCCACAGTGTCTACTTTTTCAAGTCATTGCAAGTCTTTTCTACCATGTTTAAGAGAAAGCAATCGAACTGCTGATCTACAATATTAATCTTAATCTTTTATTACATCCAACATAGTAGTCTATCACCATATTATTTCTATAGCTATACAATATTTTACCATGAACCCGCATAATATTACTTGTCAGGGAATGTCGATACCTCTCCTGTTATTACATCGCACCGGTAAGATTAACCGTATCGTAAGCGTCGGTGGCGCCGGGATTGATACCTCCCGCTTAGGTCTTTGAGTTTCTACACAACGAGAACGTATACGATAGAGACAGGAAATTATTTTCAAGTAACAGACATGATATCCAAAGGGAGCGTTGGAGAATGAGCAGATTAAATGCTATGCAAATTTAAATCCAAAAAAAACGTAATACTGAAGTAACTATCTCTAGTTGATCATAAATCATCATTTACGGTTTTCAACGATTCTCCCCTTCTTTCGACACATCATGAGGTCACGTAACCCTAGTTTAGAGAAGTCTATAATATTTTATAATTTAGAAATCTATAAAAGATCACATAGGAAGACATCCAGAAGGATGATCTCTAATGGATGGTAGTCCATATATCGAACGACTGCACAAAGTGAAGGAGCGTTTCGCATGATCACAATGCTTTGCAGTGATAGAGCAACGAAGAAGAATAAAATAGTACACAGAATTATCAGTATTTAACCTTCACGAGTGATATTAACTATAAGGCTATATTAGAATAGAGAGATAATTCCTTTCGTTTCAATACTGTAATATGACACCGGGAGATCATTTATACACCTAATATCGTGTATAGATTAACAGAATATCGTCCCTTTGTATGAGATTTCGCGTATTTATATTCAGGATATGGTATAATTCCAAGTAAAGAGAGCTCATTTTCGAATAGTAGTCAATGACTTCCATCGCGGCCATTACATGGAAAAAGCGTAACATTGGATCTATGAGAACAGTTATGAACGTAGAAAAATCAATAAGAAGTATATTAGCCATACATCTCTGAGGTCGCATCATATTACTTGTCCGGCTATATGTAGGTTATCGCATACAATATACAATATTATTTATTGCACACTAATTTACAATAAGAAAACAAAGGATTTTCAAATAAAAAGCATGCAATAGACGGCCTTATCGCTCTAGTAGCGATTTCTTCCAGGCAACATATTTGCATAGGTAGCAGGAAAACAATTACGGAAGAAATAGGGCAGGGTGTGCTGAATTTATAAGGATACATAAAACATTGATAACAATACAGCCCATGTAGAAGGTAGCGAGTACAAGGGTGGACAGCATACAGAAGGAAAGGAAAAGTGAAGGTAAAAAGATTGCAGAACGTAAAGTTAAAGACACTATCAATTACTTTATTTTAGACACAATTGTCGCATAAGACGAAAGTAGACGCGTGACAGGTATTAAAGTTGTCGGGATTTACGAATATACCAATGTCCGTTTGCAGTTACTAGTATTTTTGTGTTGCTCCAGAGATGAACTATCAAATATCACAATTAAGAACCAAGTAACGTCAACATAAACACAGGACCGGTTAAGAACATCCATGATTGGAAAGCTGCTTTGGTATGACAGGATAGCTAAATAGTGGAGAAGCTATGATATATTTAATATGTAAAATATTACGGGCTTACTGTAGGCAATTGTTTAATGATTAAGATTTATATTTTAACATATTCGTACAACATGCGTGCGTGTATGCAGAATGAAATCAGAATCTAATTTCACGCACTTTAAAACAATTACAAGTGAGGATTGCACTAAATGAGTATAGGAAGGATGCTTCAAGGAACAACGGAAAAAACAAGTATTATTTCAAATGAACCTAACATCACGCCTGTAATTCTCGAAGACGTAGGCAGAGGAATCTAGTACTCGCCCGCATTTCACCAGTTACGTTTACGTCCCACTATGGAATAGGTGGTGAGCTTATTGCAATAGACCGGGCACAAATCTAGACTGCAAGACAGTACTAGAAATTTTAACTAAAAAATCGAACTCAGAAAACTCTAGTACCCGACCCGGGAATCTAACCCAGGGCGTTTCGATCGGCAATCACGCTTGCTCGACCAACGAGGCAGTCATTTCATTTAAGCTCTATCTACGAACTAAGTACATTGAGTGTATATTCATGCTGCTGGTTTACATGCACAAATTTTGTAGAACTCTAGTGTAATATTATTAATAAATGTCTGCACACGGCATCAACACATCTCATATGCACTTACTAAGCTATTAGGTACCTGACTCTTGCTTATAGTATCTTCTTAACGCATTAACCAAACATTTATTTAAACTCATATCTCTAATTTGAACGGTAAATCAGAAACGTAACCTCACGCCTTTCATCCCTGAAGAGGTAGGCAGAGGACTGTAATACACCACCACGTTTCATCAGTTACGTTTACGTCCCAATATGGAATAGGTGATGAGTCTATTGGCATACACTGGGCACAAGTCCAGACTCCCACCCACTACTAGAAATTACAATTTTAGAAAAATCCAATAGAACTCGACCCGGGATTTGAACTCGGAACCTCTCGATCGACAGTCGCGCTTGCAACCAACATGACCAACGAGGCAGGCAAGTAAAGAAAAACTTGTGGTATTTTTTAATTCAGTACGTTACTGATGCTGTGTATATAGTTGGAAGGCCCCATATCTTTACCAGAGAATTTATTGAATATCTCATTTTTGCCCACCGCTTCGTCCTAACCGAACATATTAACTGCTGGGCGGCCGAGTAGAGATTGGTACTCGAGGGCGTTGTCACAGACGAACCTAACATGTTAGGGTTCTTTGAACATTCGTTTGTTGAATAGCAGTCCGTAAAAATTTCATCCGAATTCATTTACTTGTAAACTACTATAATATTAAAAAAGATGACATTTACTGCCGCGTTCTTTTATATTAATGCTCATATCCTCATTGCATCGTAAGATGGCAATAGATTTTTTACAACCCTATCATTTCTGATCTGCTATACATACAACTCGTAGCCCTTCGACTCGCACGTCACAACCTGGGTAGAGCAGTAGAAAGTTCTTTCAATGGAAGTCCCAAATTGTAAAAAACAAGAATTGCTCTGCAAATAAACTGATTAAAAAAGAAGTCCATAAACGCCAAAAATTGATCCTAAAAAGACAATAACTAAACAGCAACTCCAAGTATCGTATTTATATAACTCGTAACGGATCGAAACAGGATTGCCGAAAGATCTTTTTAAATACAAAAATGAGAAATACAAGTGTACAATTACTTTACATTCTTTAAAATAAAAAAAATGAATATAATGAATAAAAAAGTGAAGACTCGCAGCAAACAATATGCACGAGTAAATCATGAAACGAAAAAGTATATTTAACATTTAAGTAATATTGTAGTCATAACGGTTGCTATTTACGACGTTAGCTCAGATAACAGCCAGATTGCCCCGCGCAAACAACACAGCCTTGCTTGGTATTTGAGCACAGATAAGAAATTCACTGTGTGGCTGATTTTGTTCTATTTATAAACTGTGGCGCAGACACGTCAGTGGTAGTAACTTTATGGTTTAATGACATTTGTGCGCACAAAGAGTATGTGCAAAAATAGACAGTACATATATCGTGTTAGAGAACAAAACTGTTTGTAGTTTTTGTCCATCTGGTATTTAACTCTTTATTCATAGTCTACTAGTTTAAATTTCAGTCTCTCACACGCTAGGTCTATGGTTCGAAACCCAAAATATCATCTCTAATATGGACACTAAAATTAAATACCATTTGCTATACAAATAAAGCGTAAAATCGAATTTTTCCAAGGTGCATAGTCCGAGGATCTCTTGATCAGCAGTAGTCACGCTTACAATTTGACCAATGAGGCACGACTAAACGAAAAGCTCCAAGCTTTGTGAATATCGCAATATATTAAATAACACTATTACATTATTAGCATTGTAATTGAAAATTCAATATTTACCTTCTCACCAATATCTATCTTATCAACAAACAGGACTGTAGCTAAAATAAAATATTCTATTTATAGACAGGCCACAAGCAAGAATGTGAAAAGAAATCCGACGATCCGGTGCAACAGGTTCTAAAGACGCGGAATATACTCGTACCGTATGTAAACGCTAGTATTTCCCCGTAGGGTAGCAGTGTAGTACACCCACGTTTGACGGTTCGTTTGCATGTGCAATTACCATATTAAATTACATACAAAAAGTCTTAATTTAATTTTGAAAGGCGATAAAAAGAAAGAGGTGAAATTAAAGAAATTAACGATATTATTATGTTTGTTTAATAACGTAGTTTTTTCCTCCGACTTTTTCTAGGTCTGCACGCATTTTTAGATGCAAATCGCTTTGTTCGATACTATCAGCTGTCTCGTACTCATAATGCTTATTATGATGTCTGCCAAACCTGGCCAACGTGGCAGACTATGACCATAACCCTTTTCATTCTGAGAGGAAACCCGTGTCCAATAGTAGAAAGATAAAAGGATAGACGTTGAAAAAAAATATCCAATTTAATGGAACTGCCCCTTTTAGAAATAACGAGTTTTTCCTATGAATTTTGTTGAACTGTTCTCAACCGTACTTAGTAGGTGCTTGAAGTCGATGAAAAGACCAATTGGCAAAAACTTGAGTTCAATGTTCATGAAACAGACGATATGTATCTTATGATGCAGTAAAAATTAAGAAGTTTAATTTCTCTCATCACCTTATATTTAATTCTAGTATTAGGTTAGGGTAGAGTAGGGTTGTCAACTTACATTAGTTGTTATAAAAATCCAAACTAATTATGTTTTATTGTGGAGCTAAATTAATAACGTTATTTGCTGCATCACAAAACGGACATGGAATATTGCGTAATCCCCGAAGAGGTAGATAAAGTAGTGTAGTACAGTCCCACGTTCCACGAGTTACGTTTATGTTTATGAAATAGGTGGTGACCCTATTCCCATACACCGGGCTTACATAAAGTGTTCTTTAGCAACTCTATTTGTACTCCAATACCAACCATGCAATATCCCTTAAAGGACTAGATAAATTCATTTGAACCCGGTCAAAAAATTAATTCGTATGACATGTTACATCTAGAATTACTGTTACAAATTTCAGCCACTACTAGAAAATTTAACTTAGAAAAATGTAATATTTCGGCCCGGGCTGTCAACCCGGACCTCTAGATCGTCAATCGCACTCGCAACCGCTCGGTCAACGAGACGAAGTCCTTTAAGAAATGTTTTATAAAAGAAATAGTTATCACTAAGATTAAAGAATTATACGAAACTACACAATATAACAAAGACATTATGTTGCGACACGTCTGACATAGCCATTTGATCCAAACTAGGCCAAGCCTGTATAGATCGTATAGTTGTAATCTAACATGTATTCGAAAATGTATATAATAGCGATTCTATAAAAATGTTGCTATGACAAATCTCTATGTTGCTTAAAAAACAAAATTCTAAGTCTAAGTCATTTTTGTCAAACTGTTACCAATTTAGAAAGTCACTGAGATTCTATGACTACAATAAAATTGCAATTGTGCCAATGGCGACCACTTTTGCTCTTTAAAAAAGATCCGGAGAAAACAAAAAGAGCTGACCGGTCCACCTTGCTCGCCAAATGATTCATTCACCGCCGGCTTAGTCCATTATTTTGTTTAACAAAACAGTGTCGCGTAGTTCTTATCACCAAGGCGGTAAAGTTTAAAATGTTTTATATCTCGCGCCATCACCGTATCAAATGTAAATAAATGGTGACATTTTCGAACTAGATTTTATAGGAACTTCCTGTTATAAGACAGAGTTGTGTTGGCGTAATATTACGAAATTACACGTAGGATATCTTAACCTTAAATCTCCACAATCAGCTCCCGTGTATCACGAGAGTAATTAATGTAGAAGAAGCACGTCAGGCATATAAGGATAGAACTATTTGGCACTCTGTGCCTTCTGCCTATTCCGTAAGGTACATGGCATGCTGATAGAATAATATTACATATAGGCTGTGTAATTAGACATCAAATACACTGGTTTCTTGGAGAGTGGCTAAAAGCTCCATATGCCACAAATTCCACCGCCTTCGTCCTACAAATATTCAAATATATTTTAAAGAACTATCCTACATGCTAATTAGCATGTAGGATAGTTCTTTAATATGTACCAGTTATGAACAAAAGTACATTATATTCAATACAAATACCTTGATTTATGTTTTTAAGGTATTTTTTTTATTACATGACACTCATATTTCCCCGAAGAGAAGAGAACACTGCCACGATTCCATGTGATGTTATGCGTCCCTCCGTGGATGATAGGGCGAGCCTTGTGCCATACATCGGGCATGAAACCAGACTTCGAGCCACTACTAAGAATTTACAGTTAAAAAACCCAACAGTCCCCGACCCGGGATCGAACCCCGGACCTCACGATCAGCAGTCGCGCGCAACCACTCGTCCAACAAGGCACTCGCTTTACTGTCATTTTAGCATAAATACTTGTGAATATGTTCTTTATATTTACATACGTATGTTACAATTTAGATACAAAAATTGACTTTTTCACCGTTCACCGTTTTTCACTGTACGTTCCACCTTTTTTAGTATTATGTACTGTTAATACATACTACGATCATAAAAACCCGCATACCGTCAAACAATAGATCACTAGTTCACCGCACCGACCTCGGAATAGTTTTGTGTGTATCGGCATTCAGCACAAACCGTATTATACATAATGTACTCAGCTACTTATCCGGCTGTTAATGCAAGCCTCGTCAAAAACACTGTTGCACACAATATACGAGAATTTCACTTAATTTTATATTATGCACAAGAAAGTAGGGTAAGCACAAGCGGCGGTTTTATCGCAAGTAGAAAGGATGTCTGCAGATAACCTTACTGTAAGAACCTTTTATTAAGGAAATAAGCAATCTGTATACTGTATATAACGTTGAGAATTTCGTGTCCTATTCAATGTCCCTAGTCTCTAGTCTGTTTCAGTCCATTGCTGAACTCCGCTGAACTGTCTCCCCTAATGAGTGCCATCGTGCGCCATCATCTTGCTACGTCCAGCTTCTGCCTGCAGCCTCTTGTAGATCGTTATTCCAATTAACTGAACAGCGTCATGTACTAATTTTGCCTATTCAACATACTTCTAGTATATCTGATTTTTTTACATATGTAAATGTGTGTTTTATCACTTATCATACAAATACTACTACTATACATACATACTACAATACATACTACAATACATACATACTACAATACATACATACTACAATACATACATACTACAATACATACATACTAGTTACACATTCCTACTACTTAATAAAAGTTCAATATCAACACACTTTTGCTTTTGTACTTTTTGTGTCATTCCCCCACAGCATATTCGTCATAGGATCGAAATGAACACATTGTTCACTAGCCGCATTTTACGTGAACATAAATGACTAAGACTCGTAAATATAAAAAAGGCACACTCTCACAAAGGTGTCCATTCAATGTTCAGTGTGGTAATAGTGGTCCGAACAAGCAATAATTCATTGGGACGATCAATAAACAACGAGCAAGGGATAATTCAGCACTGACGGAAATATACTGGTTCGTATAAGCCGAGTCAAGTCAGTCCAAGACTGAGAAATTACACGGAACGACTGCTTTGTAATACGCCTTTTTAGTGAAAACCAAAATAGCTGTTGTAAATTAGCGCCTGCAACAGTCTTAATCCGTCACTAATTGGTACAGAATGCCACGAGGCATTAAGTACGGCCTTTGTAGCCCTATCGTGTGTAAATAAATGTAATAAGGGGATTAAATAAATAAAGTACAATGATAACTATCAAATTGTAAGTGCGTTCATTTAGTGAACGAATATACCATATATTGAAAAAACGATTTAAATGTATCGTTTCGTATCGATCTCACAAATGTACTACAGCAAAGACACCTTGCAATTTGGAAATTTACTTAATTGTTTTTTAAATTATAACCAATTCAAGGCAGTCCGCATGACGTGAGACGGAAATACTAGACAGCAAATCACTCGGGGCTAATTGGATATTGTAAACTTGAAATGTTAAATTGTTATTTATTCTTGTGATAATAAATTAACACAAATGAGAAACAATTTCGTAAATAAATAATTCAATTAACCAACCACTTTAACAAAGCTACTATGATAGCTAGAATAAATAATAGAGGTTAATCAACTTATTTTTCTTTCATCATTATTATATTCTTATTTTTAATTATTACAGTTATTTTTAATTATACTCCAATTTTAATTATTATTTAACATTAACATTTCATAGCATTCCTGACTGTTAATAATATAAGTTTAAATATAGAATGGGCAATAACTTAGTAAAATATA
>DVPD01000102.1:0-14536 GCA_018237605.1 Apyrrothrix (Melanopyge) sp. n. Burns01
AGTAATGTAACAAACAAAACAAAGTAAATAAACGACATCACCCGTACGTAGATATGGCCTGCAAAAGCTGTCTGAAACTATAAACTGTATTTGTTGCGTCAATCTTTTTGAAACCGTAAATTGTTATAATGATCCCTCAATTATTCTGGTACTTGTTGAACTATACTTTTTCATAAATACTCGTAAAAAAAGTTTAATAATAATGGAATTACGTAATACACTATTTTATAGATTGAGTCTTTTGAACCAGAATTAATAGAATAGGACCCACGTACCTAATACGTTTCTCTTTTGTGAAAAGTTGGTCACTAGGTCATAACTATTGGAACAATTTATTGATTTTAATTTACTGAGAATGTACACATATATCTTAACTAGTACTTACATATTATACATAGAAATTTGAGTTATTACTTTTGGGTAGATCCAAAACTCCAAAAGAACCAAACGAACTTGGTACAATACCTCGTATTAAAATATTCTTATTGGATTTCAAAACACAAAAGACAAAACCGTTCATTTGCATAAATAAGGTTACGCACTAAGATTTTACGGAAACGCTTAGATCGATCCATGTTATATTCTTAACTATGTATAAACTTTAACAGTTATAATGCACGATATTTACACAAACTCTTAAACACAGTATTACGTAAGAGATAACCTACTATGATGACGATTGTAAATAGGTAAATGAATAATATGTGCATAATTCGGTGTGTTCTACATTTTATAATTAGTGTGTCAGTAGTGTCAAAGTGGAATAAAAGTTCGGAATGGGGCGAACGGCAAGGCGCGTGCGCCAAGGGCGCGCAGGCGCGCGAGGTACGGGCGCGGGCGAGCGGCGCGTCACGGCGCGCGGCAGCTCCGGTCCGCCGCTGCGCCGCGCGGCCGCCGCCCGCCAGCGCGCTCCGCACGCGCTCCCTCCCTCGAGCTCAACGAACCGTCAGCGGGCTATAAGTGAATGCTGCTCTCGGTGCGCCCACAGCGAATCAGAACAAGTTACTCGCAGCCTCGGTGGGCCGGCAGGGCTCGGTGCGGGACCGCGACCTGATCCGGGCACTCGAGGATCGATTGTGATATAAGGAGCACCGGCGGAGACTACCTGTCACCCTACATGACTACGTATGTACCGACGAGGGTCGCTGAAATCCCGTGTTCGCTGCTGATGCCCATAAAATTCTTGATGCCGATCAATACCATATTGTTTACGGCAATAAATGATGGCAGGATTCGAAATTTTTATAAACAGGTGACGTAGAGATGGTAACCTAGATTAGTGGTCGTATTTAGTACCCCGCGTCCTTTAAGCTGAATAATATGAACGGTAGATGTATATAATAGAAGGTTCCAATGGAAAGCCATTTGCTAATATTGATGCACGCTTAAAACTAATGAGCAGTAAATTTAGAACGGTTCAATACCGTAACCGATGAAATGTCACAACATGCACCCTCGCACCTCCGCCACCCCGCACCCGTCCGCACTGTATAAGAAGTCCGTTTGCAGTTAAGTGAACATTAAACTGTACTACAAGTTTTATAATTTGCGAAACGAAAGAAGAATATGTTACATTCCAGAACTTAAATTCAATACATTATATTTTCATCACAATACAATTCTAATTTGGCATTCATTGAATCAGCGAACAGTTACTATAGCATCATAATATATAAAACATACCTCTTTAAAAGATAATAACGTTAGCCTTATCGGAAATATTATGTTAGGCAATGTGTCCCAACTATCTAATACTTAAAACTTTACACTTTCATATCAGATCTGGCTGTAACATTAACCTACAGAGATGTTTTGTTGGAATATGTCAAAATTTTGAGTGCAGTACACTTCTGTAATATATTTTTTTATTCTCATTATAGGCCTTTGTCTTTGCGTGTAGACAAAATTATTCTTGTAATTTATAACAGCATGAATATTTTTACCTCTAACTTTTCATAAGCAGCGGTGGCTTAGTGGTTGACAATTCCACCTACCACTTTAGAGTCTAGAGACTCAGTTCTAATCGTGACGCGCGTCTCTATTTAAAAATAAGGTGCTAATATGATATTAAATTTAAATGTCACTCGCATGTACGGCGGAGGAAAGTATCTTGAACAAACCAGCACCCCTTAAATTTGTAGCACATCAGCACACCTCTATAATGTTATTTAAGGGATGTAAAGTCTGTAAAATCGAACTTGGTTAACATATTATATTTTGCTCTTAATTCATCGCAATTTGTTAAGAGACCTATTTTTAACACTACTCGTACATACAATGCCTAAAAAAGTTTGATGTTGATGGCAAATGCAATAACCAAACCAGATTGTACATAAAAAACCACAACATCCTAATTCGTTCGACGCTCACTCTTGTTCATTTTATGATTTGTTCCGTAGTCAACATGCGAAGTCCTATATGCAAATTGCAAATTTCTACGATCAAATGAGATAGCAATTTTTGGAAAACTATTAATCAAGAACTGATTAGTTTGATTTTTGGAATTTCAAACTCTGTGGATGTCGTGTAGATGATCCGATTCGTGGTTCATAATTCGGCTTTGTGTGTTTAATAGACTCAGAATTATAGGGAGGGCGAGAGGGAGTAAGGATTTCATATATATTTTTCTTGATGCCTTTTGACACGTGAATTTACGATTTTTCTGTACATTGATGATGCTTTTGACTTTTGTATACTATGCATACGGGGCTAATATTATTAATACGGTATTTGAGCAGGAGATACATGCGGTTTTCGTTGCTTTCGACAGATATAAACGGTGAGGGTCGGGCGCATGGCGGCCAGCGGCCGGCGCCGCGGGCCCGCGCCCATCGCTTCATTTGACCACGACGTCTCCGATGAGGTAATACATTATCAAGAGTATCGATCCTTCATACTTTATTACTTGCTTTCACTGCATTTAATTTGTTACCGTGTCGCCGACAATATCCACAGCAGATAACTAATGGGGAAAGTTCAATTAATGTATACACTCAACACGTCTTCAACGTTTTGTTTTTTTCAATACTGCTGCAAAGGGAGGGAAAATTTGACTAACTAGTATATTTCTATTTGCAGAAACACTTTTTCTGAAAATCCGATTTATAGAAATATACTAGTACACATTTTTAAATTATTTTCTCAAATTATTCGTATTTTTTTTCTATTAGTAAATTAATTAGAATACTTAACCTTGTTGATCGGAACTTAATTTTATTTAAACAATCTTCGGTCCGTTAACGCATTTTATCCACGTTTACGCGTATTTGTGAAAACTTGTAACTGGCCGGAACTCTTATACAGTATTAATTACTTCTGTTAAATTAGCTGTACTTTTTCTGAAAATCAATAAATATAAATTATACGATAATTGTTTACAGTTCACGGTTTTTCTACGTAGTTGATTTTACGCTTTTATTATTTTCAGTCAAGTCCAGAGACAAAACAATCTTTTCGTCTGCCTGAAATTCGGGAAGATCCAACGTGTTCAACAAGCAACGTTGGAACAACAGCTGGGGAATCCGTTACGGACGGGCTTGCTCCACCCGAGCAACGCGCTCGTTCACATTCCTCTCCTGCCGTGCACGCGCTCAATAACAGTGTGCCAAGCGGCACTTTAGCACCGACGCCAGCAGCCCCTCGAATTGACATCTCCCGCGCCTCCAGTTCCAGTCATCAAGATTCCCGAGACAGTTCTCCCGAGCTGGCGCTGTTCGCAGGCACTGGAGACGACGGGCGCAACCGTTTAGAATTAGGATTTCGCGAAGACGGCGCTCTTGAACTACGTTCTTCTACGGAAGAACTTGCCTTTCTAGAGGGAGCGCCGGGTGCGCCGAGCAGTAGCGGAGAAGCTCGTTCGGCGCCATCTGTTGCGCCACTCTCCCGGCGACATTCAAGAAAAGATAGTCAAGGTTCGGAAGCGGCATTATTAGGAGTATCGGGAAGAACCAGTCGCCTTTCTAGCGTCGGCTCGCAGTGCTCGGCTCATTCAGCATTATCAGGATTTAGTCACGCGAGTCGTGTATCCCGACTTTCCGTAGTTTCTGGTACGTCGCGTTCACCTTCACCACATAAAATGTTACTGGAAACATCGTTTTGCGGACCAAAACCTATAGAGACTGACCCTGAAATATGCGCAGCTGCAGTGGAAGAGCGCCTTTTAGAAATAGCCAAACTAACTAACAATGGTACATCCCATCACCCAGCTACGACTACACCTACATCAGCCCCTCCACCTACGCCAATACTTGTTGATGCCCGTGATCATCGCGAGGTACGCACAGAAGCAACTGTAGAAAGCTCAAGATCAAGGTCTGCAAGCGTAAATCGACTCGAACCAGTTGTGGTCCCACCAAGTAAAACGATAACTACTTCAGCTCAAATAACTGTAACTCAAGATGAGGATAAGCTACAAAAAGAAACAAAGAATCGAGCGAGAGCTGAAGAGCGAAGAGCACGTTCAAGGGAACGTCGAGAACCATCTCAACCTGAAGTATATAAAACAAGGAATCAATCGAAGGATATTATTCGCATAAAATTAAAACCCGATAATGAGTACGATGATGATGATGATGAGAGTGACCACACAATCATAGGTGGGGAACCTGCACGTAAACCAGCTTCATTGGAACTGACCGAAACATGTATTAAGCCCGCACGAATAGTCGAACCGGCATCTCTTAGTCCATTGTCGATACACCGCCGCCAACGTGATAGTCGTACACCATCACCGGCTGGCGTGCCAGTTTCACGAAAGTCTTCTTTCTGTTCGTTATTTAAGTCTCGTGAAACCATAGCATCTCCTGATTCTCCGTCTGACGCATTACGAAGGAAAAAGAGTCTGAATGAAGGAAGATCACGCAGCAAAAGTCGAGATCGCTCAACAACTCCTAATTCGGCTGGTAAGGTTAGAGGTTCTGTACTATCGTTATTTAAGACCCCACGAAAAAGCGCTACGTCACCATCGCCTAGTTCAAGGGATGGATCTCCTGTAGTTCAATCACAACGACAATTTATGCAACCTACTGTCCCGCCCCCACGTGGTGAAAAGCTAAAGTATTACGAAGACACTAAGGACGGAATTATTCATATACCTTTACGAACTCCGCCTGATGAAGAAGGTAAGAAAACTGAAACTGAGGAAAAAATTCCTACCCGTGATATTGTGCGACCAGCTTCAGCGCCTCAGCCTCGTTCTCTTCCTGAACGACCGTCTTCTGTCACTCCATCGCTTCCTGCAAAGCCCACACAACGTACTGTTCTGCCAGATGGAAGTATCATTATTCCTTTACATTCGCCTACCGAGAAAACTGGAGAATGCACATCGATGTCTAGTGTAGAACCAACACCAGAGCCAGGACCGAGTATCTCTTCAGAAGAGAGAACTACCCTTGAGAGAAGCGTGGACGAAGGATCTGAGGGTAGTTCTAATGAACCACGGCAAAGCAAAAGTGTCCTTAACGATGTCGCACCGAAAACGGCTACAGCGGACATAAATGGTCCTGAGCGTCCTCGGAAAAAGGACCGTATTATTTTCACAACTCACGTAGGCAGCAGGGAGCAAGTGTTTAGCACTCAATTCAGTATAACAAAGACACCTAGTGTTACGAGTGAAATTTCTGAATCTATACCTAGTTTTTATGAGAATGAAGACGTTCGATCTCCCGCTCCGTTAAAAGATACTCATATAACAAATGCGGATATTAAAACCGAAGTAGAAAGTACTCAAATAAGTACGGAGTGTACAGTGGAACCAGATAATGTGTCTGCGCCTGGCACCCCGGGAGATGCTGCGCGAGACTCCTCCGAGTCCGAACCCAGCTCTGAGACAGCACCGACGCGCACTGGCAATGACGTGGAGCGACGTGGGCTCGTAGTTCAGGTATACACAGTTTATTTACCCTATATAACTAGAAAGGAAATTAGACAATTATTATACAGACCATAAGTAATAGCTTATAAGTCCATATATAACGTAACATCATACCTGTGATCCCAGAAGAAGTAGGCAGAGGAGTCTAGTACACTCCCACGTTTCACCAGTTACGTTTACATCCCAATATGGAATAGGTGGTGAGTCCATTGCCATACCCCGGGCACATGAGAGGGTTAAGTCCATAGTCTACCGCGCTGTCCAAGTCTATATATAATATGTATAGTAGGTCGATATTTAAAATGTAACAAGAAACTAGTAATTTCCAAACATTTTATTTTTTATATTTGCTTTATGTTTCTTTTATGATTATCTGGAAAAAATAATATTAATTGCGATTGCCTTTTGTTGTTTTCCGGTGCGAATATTGTCCATATTATTATTATTATAAAGAGAGCGTGCGAAGTGTGATAGTTAGTTACAGGAAAATAATTTACGGCTGTCCTTCGTGAAGAGATCTTAATATGTCTGCAACAACATTTATCTATGTTATAAGGATAATTCAAAGTAGGGGAAAGGAAGCCAAACGGACCACTTAAGAAAAAACAAATGTAGAAAAAAAATTATTCGTTTTATTTAAAGTTTTCAATAGTAAAAGTAATCAACATTCTTAACTTATCAGACTTTGATAACATCACAGACAATGAAGATATTAGATGATTTCTAATACCTTCAGTTATTCCATTTTACCTTCATAAGTGAGGCAAAGCGGACCACACATGCAGGCAAAACGGACTTACATAAAATAAATTAGTTAGCACACTTCTCACATAAAAATGCTGTGTTTTCATCTTCGCCCTCTAATCCTGCGCAAGCGCAATGAGCCCATAAACGACAAATTGGACACTGCACCCAACCTCCACTTGATTCTGAGAAGTGAAAACAATATAGATAGGTACTCTGCGTCATCACCGTCAGATGAACTGTCCTTTTCGTCGGTTTTGATCTTTTTACATCACTTTTCTTTCTTGCTTTCCCTTTTTTTCGAAATCTTGAAACAATTCTCCGTTTTTTCTTTCTTGATTCTCTTTTTTCTTTCTTCTTTTCTGCTTTTCCTTTCTTTGAACTTACGGTATTACTGTATCAAAATAGTTAATAGTGTGTTAGTGTCAAAATTGTGTTTTGTGTGTTAGTGTCAAAAATGTTGTTTCTCTCCGTCAGATCGAAAGCCAACATTTTTAAATCTTTTGCTGCTAATCCAAACAATCGATTTTCCATCTGTTTGTAAATCAATTTCTTGAGCCTTGGTAAAAACTTGTTCTGTAGCTTAATTTATATTTAGAGTCGACTTATATTTCTCCAGCCTTCTTTTCCAAAATGTGTTTGGCACCAGGAATTGTTGAGAAGCCTTATTGAACCCCATTTCTCCGGCAAACACTTTCTCAATCGTAATTTTTATGCTAGATTCATCCCGAAAATTCCGACTGGATTTTCTTTTGTAGTTATTAACCATCTAAAACAAACACAAAAAGATATAATCAATTTTTTTTTAATTATGTTAGTACCCACATCACTGTATTGTAGGCAAAACGGTACCCCAGTCCGTTTGTCCTAGGTCCGTTTTACCTTTTAGGCATAAATAACAACAACTAAAAATATTAAGTTTATCAATTCAGATATCGCCGTGATACTTTGTAAAACGTTCAATCGAATGTCAGTTTGCATACAAATAACACGAGAACACATTATCACAAACCGAAGCAAACTGTAGGCTAATTAAAAAATCATTAATTTTATATCATAACATAAAAAAATAAACTTACCTTGCTAAAACTGTTCATGGGCGTTTGGTGGACTTGAGTACACTGACCGAAAGCGGGAACATGACGGCCTACATTTTGTCGCTACGCAATCATAGGTGGTGTTAATGGTTGCCAAATGATAAACATGGTCCGTTTTGCCTACAGGGTCCATTTTACCTTCCTTTTCCCTATCTATTTTTATTTTTTAAGTGTTAGGCAACAGTTTTTAAGCCGAAATTTTATTGTATTATTAAAAACTAGCAGTGTTGCACGTTTGATTACGCTGCACGCGGAGTAGCATACGGTAGTAACTTCTTGGCGAAATTCTGTAAATAGGTAGTAGTTAAAATGGCATAAAAATCCCACATAATAATTGTACAAGCCGGAGTTGGGACGGGTAGCTAGTAGTTAATACAATAAGTAATCGCTTCCTCTGCCGAAAGTGGGTCACATTGCAATATTAATACACTCTGTAATAACTTTGGACTACAGCAAGAGTCGTTTGAAGACGAGTTGCCGTACGTGCCGACGACTCTGCCACTAGAGCGGTCGGTGGCGTTGCCGATGGTGCCAGTGTGCGACCGCGGCGGCGTGCACGTAGCGGGTGTGCAGCGGCCCCGCGCCGCGCGCGCCGCCGCCGCACTGCCTGCAGCGCCTCGCGCTCCACCTGACCCGCCCGCCGCCCGCGTGTCTCCCCCCGAACCGCCCGCGCCTGCAGAACGCATCCGTATCCAACTGCCGCGCCGCGCGCGCGCCTCGTCCGCTTCCGCACCATCCCGCCGTGACCGTCCACGGACTCGAAGTGGTGGCGACCGTTGGTGTTTTATTTAATATAATAATAAATATTATTTTCAACCCGCCATTGCAAACTTCAGTAATCGATCATGGTTGACAAGGCAAATAACCAGTTAAGCAAAGGTTCTTTGGTGAGGGTCGTTAACGACTGATTAGCTATTATTCAGAGAGTCGAACATTCAGTCGCTAAGGCTAGGATTCCAAAGCTACCGAGGGTAACTTTTATCGTTTGTCTGTTCCATCTTTACGGTAGGGGTACAAACTCTATGGCGCACACAGACAAAGAGAAAGTGTATATACTCGCTACCTTTATCATTATCACCATCATCAGCCTATCTCAATCTATTGTTGAAAATAGGCCTCCCCTAAAGAGCGTCATCGCGCCCTGTCCTCGGCATGCCGCATCCGGCTTCTACCTGCAGCCTTTCGCAGATCGTCATCCCACCTGGCCGAAGGGCGTCCAACATTACGCTTGCCGAGCCACGGTCTCTTTAGTTTTAAATTACACTTGTTAAGTCACTGTCCATGGACCACCGAGAATCATCGTTTAATAAAAAATAAGTAATGACTCGTTTCTAATAGTATTATACCGCAGTAGGTGGTGAGGCACGAGCTAAAGCCGAGTGGATCGACTTCGAGGAGGTACCGGAGAGGCGGAAGCAACCGAAGCGCATACAGACGTTGCCCGCGAGTTCGAATTCGGGAGTTGCAGGCGGTCCAAGCGGCACTGCAGGGATGGCGGAGGGTACTGTCATGTTCAGCTACGTGGAACCCGAGGAGTGCCGATGTGAATGCCACGTGCGACAGGACGACGAGTTGCCACTGCTCAATGATGACGGTCAAAATCTTCATGTCAGGTAGCCTGGATCATTTAGTCGAAAGCTTGTCTAATTTAACCATGTTCAAAACAAGCGTTTAAGTGTTATCTATCATAATAGCCGGATATGTTATGTGTATACTGTTATGTATATGGTTGATGCGCAGCAACACGCCATCCCCGGAGCGTGGCGCTGCTCACATCGCGCCCTTCACCGCAGACTTGCCGCTGCGCCCTGCCACCACACCTGACTCGGTAATCCACATTTTATAAATGACAGCCTTTAAAACACATACTACGTTTTAATTATTTTTGCTGCGTGGTTACAGATGCGTTTCTGCAAGAGTGCAACATGGACTAATCAGCGTATTATCAATATTACGCTCTCGGCATCTTGACCGCTGTATGTTCAATCCTTCCTTATATTAATCAAGTTCAGACCTATGTATATGGTACGTTTGCAACTAGCGCCTACATTACCACTGGTTTATATCTGCACTAAAGGTGGTAGAACGCTCTGTGGTTCGACTCCGGCGGCACCACCGCCACTCCTATTTCTGCCTTATAACAGCAGTGTTAAGCGCTGCTGTGTTCTGGTTTGGAAGGTGTGGTAGGGAGACATACTTTTTCGAGGCATTCCAGCATAGTCCTCAGGGGTAGAAGCGCATCTGTGGTCCACCTGAGCTAGGAATCTAATCTTATCTGGGGTTGATTACAAATGTCCATGGGCGGCAGTAGCCACTTACTATCAGGCGGACTGCATGCTCGTCTGCTACTTCTATATGATAAAAAAAAATCCCGGGTACTATTAGATTTTTCTAAAACTTAGAATTTCTAGTAATGGCTTAAAGTCTAGATTTGTGCCCGGTGTATGACAATAGATTGTCCACCTATTCCATGATGCTACGTAAACTTAACTGGTGAAACGTGGGACTGTGCTACACTCCTATGCCTACCTCTTCGGGGATCACAGGCGAGATGTTACGGTAGGGTACGTTATATTAAATTATTATTAAAATACATAGATTTGTGTTGATTTGGAACTTGTGTTTTGTTATTACGTCAAGTTATTTAAATAAGCTATCTTCCTTTAGTAATCGATTCTTGGAAGGTAACTTGTAAACATTGTTCCTTCCATTCCGTCCGTAGTACATAATTCTTGATTCAATATTATTTATGTCTTGTTTCCTTGTACTATATATAAGTGAATAGGTTATTATCATGTTGTTATTACGGTAAAAGGGGTATACTTCACTTTGTGAACACCACTGATCTAAGCTACGCGACTCAACGCATCGCACTGAAAACTAGCGGTCTGGGTACCTCGCCTTCACGACCTGAGTGCGCTCCCTTTTCACCATGTGATACCGCAGTGTCAATTTTTACGTATTTGTCTATTTTCTTTTACATTATTCTATTAAATATTTATAAAATTATATCGATATTACATATTTCCATTATAATTTAGTGTAACAAAACGACTTACAAAAGTAAAAATCAGTTGCCTGTGAACCTTTTTACCGCATAATATCGTTGCATACCACATAATATATATTTATATCGTGGAGTAGGCGAGTTCTACAGTAAAAACCGCGGCTTGACAAACGTAGTGTAGGACGCCCTGCGGCCAGGTGGGATGACGATCTGCGAAAAGCTGCAGGCAGAAGCTGCATGCGGCAAGCCGAAGACAGGGCGCGATGGCGCTCTTTGGAGAATGCCTATATATTAGGCAGAGAATGCCTATATATTAGGCAGAGAATGCCTATATATTAGGCAGAGAATGCCTATATATAGGATAATGTCCAGCAGTGGACTGAGATACGCTGTTGATGATGATAATGAGACATTAAAGAAACAGAAAGCTTGTGTAACGGTCAAATACTGCTTAATCGCTTTTCTTTTTTAATATCATGCCTAAGTGCCTGTGAATGCTTTTACAATGTAATGAAATGTCGCTAATGTGTATCGAGGTTGCATTTGATTTATACATTCGTGGTTTGTAATATTTCACAAAAATATGTTTTCACTATACTAGTAATTAAAACGTGTAACGGGATCTAACAACGTCATTGCATACTTGTATTTCTGAAAATTTAACATATTTCGTTACGATGTGATTTTTAAATGATGCAGTCCTCAAAAACAGAGTTGAATTTTTTCTTTCAGTATTCCGTGCACGTGCGTGTGTTATTTTCTTATTAATTGCTGAATCACTAGGAACACTTTGTCTACCTGTACAACGTTAACTTGCAGTAAAAGATCCCCACATATAAATAATGTTATGGTGTATACAAGGGAAAATACTTTCTATAAATTCTTAAAGGAAGAACTTATCTGAGGAGCTAATAAAACCCGGATATCAGATTCGGCGAAATATCCATTTGGTTCCTACTCAAGGATAAAATTGAGTCGTTTTTTCTTTGAAAATCGATAGCCCAAATCTGAAGCGAGGATTTTTCAAAGGCACTTCAATTTCTAAGTCGAGAAAAGCTTATAAAAGACGATTATAATCAAATGAATCTTGAAACGTTTTACCGGGAGCCTATAATGAAGAAAGACAATGAAAACTGTAGGCTCAAATTAACACCGGTATCTCGGTAATATGATTACGAAAGCAGAACACTTCAGTAACGGTTTTGGTAGTTTAGACTTATGAAAACACTTCAATCACCGAAAATTGTCCTCCGTCAATAACTTGGCTAATAAATAAATTAAAGTATGTATCAATTTTAAAACAGTGATGTACCCTAACATTATACCTACATAAACAAGTAAATATCTTGGGGCATCTCGACACGGTCATCTGACCCCAAAATGGGCTCGAAGAGAGTCTGTACTATGGTAACCAGGCGCTTGTTACACTAAATACGATACATATAATTTATACCTGTATGGTTTTTTTGTCTTTTATACCCAGTCATAGAAAAAACATATGTACTCATCACACAAGTATTTGTTTGACAATCGAACCCACGATCCCTGACTCAGCAGCCAATTTCACTAACTTGGATGGACCAGTCCAATGATATTCTACTAAGCATGTGAGGTTTGCTAACAAGCACTTGAACAGCATGGCTTCTGCCACGCTGTTCAAGTGACATTATGACCCTTTTTATTCTGAGACGAGACTTGTGTCCGGCAAAGGTATGATAAAAAGTATTGATAATGATGAATACAACAGAATCTATATCAGCTCACAAGATTATTTACCAGCATATCCAAAATCAAACTCTAGTATCGTCGTAAATATCAAAAACCCCCGTTAACATTAAAAATTGTATATATGGAAAACGGTTTTTACTCCCTAGAGATTACACATAGCTACTTTCCCAGATCCTGACATTTATTGTGACACTACGCGACTAACATTTTTTGACTGTAAATCTTCCGAATATTGTATCCCCCGAAGACCGACGTTTCAAAACTTTTATTATATTGTCCAAGACTCCGAGCATGACCGATTATTTCACCCTCTTGTACATTTTATTAGACTAAGGCTGAATATAAAACAGATTTACTGTCGTTCAGAAAACGTTATGATTGGATAGAAATTATGGAAGTACCAGATATTTATTTTCCTATTCAAAATTATCTCAAGTCGGCTGAAAAAAATAGTCTACACTTGACTTCCTTTTAAACAGGTATTACTGAAAATCCTCTTTATTTACGTTACGATTTTCTTAATACAACGTTTATTAAAAGTGGAGCACACTTAGGAGCATAAAATTATTTCTAACATGGCGAAGAATATTTTTAAAAAGCGGCGCGACTTTCAAGTCGGCCAATAACACATTTCCGCCAATATTTCAATACGGTAACTTCTTATTAATATTTAACTGAATATTTTGAAACGTGACGTCATACCAACAAACTCATATTCTTATAATTTACAATAAATACTGTCCGTTTTTGCGTGCCTTCGGTTCCTGGAAACTAACTGTGAGATCTTTTACATAAATAATTTTACTTCTTATAATATAATTATAGACTTTTATTTATTTATTTATTTATCTTTTATTGTTGTTTAACAAAGGGCGGACTTAATGCCAAGTGGGATTTTCTACCAGTCTTGCGTACTTTTCGAAAGGTTAACCAAATAGAAACATTATTCGTTACGTAATCGGACCATATTGTACATCCAACGAATTCACACATTATTAGGAAAAAGGAGAGTTTTCGTAATTGATATTGTCAGTAAAAAAATTGCGGATATCTATACCAACCTAATGGGGAACTTTAATAGTACTATAATAAATATAATCATATTGTGTATTCGATAAAATGTTTAGTTAAACAAAAACTGTAAATACCTTATAGTTTTAATTTGTTTTGTATTAGAAGGCATGACAAAAAGGTAGATGTAACCTGATAGTAAGTGGTCACCGTAAGGGGTTACCAATGTGATGCCTACCTTGAAGGAGTTTATCAACGCTTCGTTTGAAGAACCCCATCTCATAGCGTACGCACGTAAATTGAAACCTTGCATATTCAGGAATTAAGACCATATATTTTTTTTCTGTCACGATTCGCCTGAATGTTATAATATGGTATTACATATTACTAAAATAACATAACTATATAATATACCACTAAAATAATTAAAATTTCCAATGCTAGTTTCCAAATGTAAAAATCAACATGTTGTCGTCTTTGGCCAGTTTTATTTAAACAAATTCAAAATACAAATGTAGTAAACAGTGTTTACACAATAACTTAGAAAGGTCTATATTTAATATTTTCCTTAATAGTGCACAACACTGTCATTTTAAATATCATCTCAAAATGCTTCTCAGACCACGTAAGCATACATAAGAACTTTATCAATATCCTTATGATTTAATAAACGAGACTGGCGCACGTTATAATGTTCAGTGAGAGAGATTTTCAATTTCAAAGAGTTTAAAATACAAAAGCCTTCAGAAGTCCAACAAATCCTTAATGTTGTGATTGTTTGACTTCTTCCGCGTTCAAATATTTGGTGCGGTTCAATTTCAATCGATTATGCTCTATAACTCTTTATTAAGACACTGTTAAACAAGTAACAAAGGGCGAACTCAATGCTTAATGCCGTTTTCTACCGGTCAACCCTGAAATTGAAAATTATATTTGTTCATCTTCAATTGGTTCTGATGAATTATATTTACAAGTTCCACGTAGTATTTTTCAACTTTACAGTAACAGCAAAAAAACGTAAAAAAAATAACATCACGCCTGTAATTCCCGAAAATGTAGGTATTGGAGTGTAGTATA
>DVPD01000103.1:0-14536 GCA_018237605.1 Apyrrothrix (Melanopyge) sp. n. Burns01
GGCATTCTCTACCAGTCAACCCAGGGTGATGGCGAGAATATGCGGTAGGCACAACGAAGCCAGTGACATCGGACTTTTATGAAGGATAAATACATTTATATACATATAACAAATACACACTTAAATAAATATACGCACATACAACATACATATATAACATACATATACACACATACATATGTATATATAGAAATATACATAACTTAAACAAATACATATAAATACACATACTTAAAAATATGCATAAATACAGGTGGATAAAATATATAAATCAATAGCATAAGCTATGAAATAAGATACACTGCATATATGTCAAGAAATATATCAAGAAATAAATACCAAGATTTAAAACAATAATTTCGAAGCAATCTCTTAAAGGATTCGCATAACCCGAGGAATAACTTCCTACAATACAGTTACAAGAATAATAGCTGCTTTACCTCTGAGAGCTGTCATCCTAGATGTAAACAAAATGTACTTTATTGCTAATATATTTGAACTTCGTTCGACTTCTTTTATGATACACAATGTGGGTGAAGTCGGCCGGCCTGTTGGCGCAGTGGTTACTGAACCTGACTGTTGCGCCGGGTGGTCGTGGGTTCGATTTCCATATATAAGTATATATTTATATGTGGTTTATCAGCCGTGTGGTTACCGTAACACAAGCTCTCTTGTTGCTTAGTATGGGATCAGATGGCCGTGTGTGGAGATGCTCCAAGATATTATAAACATATATTGCATATTAATCATTCTGAATAAGTAACTTACCACTTTAACTGTCCACCCCGTGCAAACTTTTATTTCAAACCAGCCATTTGCCTTTTTATGTAGTCCATGAAAGATCCGTGCTTGTTTCTTTGGATTGGTAATTAAATAGCTATTTATGTTATTAGCTACTTAGTTGATTATTTACATGCGTAGGATGTATTCCGTCGAATGCCCATTTTTATACAATTATATTTCACTAACGACGTGGAGACCATCGATATTTGAAATTGTTCATTGCAATAAAATATCGTTCCAATTTCTGCGTCTCTTAAAAACTTTAAGCGCAATTCCATAGGAACCCAATAATATTTTACGCGGAATTAAATAAAAAAACATTGTAGTTATATGATGTAAAAACGTTTGGTTTCTGTATCGAACAATACTTAATAACGCTCGATTTGGCGAATTCCTTTATCACTAGCTAGTTATCCAACAACAAACTGTGCCACGCTATGGTTCACTTTAACGATCGCTCTTAATCTACAACATTAGGGATTTACGGGCAGACCGCGGTATAACGCGGCCTGCCTAGACCCAGCTAAATGCCTTAGTCGCCGACGGGCAGCAGCGTAGACGGTGCGATAAGCCGCACTCTGCGATACCCAACTCGTCTGCCCAGCGAGGGGATTATGGACAAAAACCCTCGGGGGAAGCGTCTAGCAGTGGACTTAAACAGGCTGGTGATGGGATTTGGGATAGAAGGCCAAGGCTCACTTATCTAGCCAAGCCACATAATAGCAGATGGTTGAGTCGGAAGTCGCGGAAACCGTCGTGCATCTATGAAGAGAATGCTGAATGTGCAAGAAACACGGTGAGTCTCTAAGGATAGAGAGATATTTGGCACTTATTACTCAGTGCATGCCCCAAAAAAGCCCTGGCGTGAAGATATGACAATAATAACAATACATGTTATGAATAAACTCGTATCCCTAATGTATTGTTATAATATATTAACACATTGTTATAAGATATAATATACCTTTTTTAATACAATAATAGCACCATCACTAGCTTTTGATATTTCATACGAATATAAAAATGATTAAAGCGCTAAAAACGGAAAATGACGAAACAAAAGCAATTTTGTCTCCATGTTTGCGCTCTCGAGTTATAAATCCTTCGAAATTGTTCCGGTTCAACAGCGTTTCTTCGTAAAACAAACGCACCGACCGAAAGCAAACTTAATCCAATCCCAGAATGAAACGAAGTAAGACGTCGGCTCAAACAAATTATTTGACATAATGTCGTTAATTAGAAACCCTCTTTTGTAGGGTAGGGTAGGGTAATTAGGTTCGGATGCTCTGAATGGGTCCTTTTTCTGCTCGTTACGGCTGAAACAAAGGGGCAAAGAAGTAAACAGACGGTATTCAACTAAGAATTTGCATTAGTTGACAATGGATAGAAAGCTCACCGTCGGGACAACGAGTTATACCTACGTTTGCACGAAGTTTCATTCGACCTCGGAATAAATGTTTGGATTAGTTACAATTCAATAAATACAATGAAGGGGAAAAATTATTACCGATCATTGCATCACACAGTCCTGGATCCATATTTGGGTCGAAAAATTTTTATAGAGTAATCTTCAATAAACAGTAAGAAGAAAACCGACTGCCCCGTTGCTCGTGTTGGTTTACAAGCGCGAATGCCGATAGAGAGGTCCTGGGTTCAAATCCCGGGTCTAACACAAGTCTCGCAAGCAATGCTCCGAATTGGCCGTACTTTGTCAATGGACAACAGTATCCGTCATACATATTGAATTAAGTATAATTTGCTTTGTATAATATTACTTTTCAATAGTACAGCATCACAATATTCAGTAACCTTCAAAGCATTTCGCTTACTATATAATTAAGCCAATAATTTTTTTCGTCTTTGTTTACTAGCACCGTTCGTAATAATATGATTTTTCTAACAAATTCAATAACTTGTACTAAAAATATCATTTAGAAAAATAAAACAAAAAAGTACATTAAACTTCATATATTTTTTGATAATTTTTTAAAACATCTACTTTTTTTAGGGAATATAGAATGATCCATGAATAAGATTTAGAGCCCCTCCTTATACATGTGAAACAACTCCTAAATTTGACCTTATATACATTTGAAACAACTCCCAAATTTGACCTTATATACATGTGAAACAACTCCCAAATTTGACCGTTTTCGTAAGCCATAATCACATGAAGAATGTTGACATACCACCGGCCGAACAAAACCTGTAATTGCCTTCCATAGCCACGAGCCACAGTCAAGTATAAGCCTATTAAGTAAGAAGTGAGGTTACAAGACGCACCCTCGCAGTATAATTTCGCTGCCATTGTTCTGCCTGATTTGATTCTGTATCTCATTATAAGCAACATCATATCCGGCTTTGGCTTCTTGTGGTATTATTCAGCCAGTTGTAACTGAAAATTCGTAGTAATTTTGCATTTGTTTTTTGCTAAAAAATCTTCGAAAAACATAAAAATATTTTTACTTCATTAATATTATTATATTCTCTCGGATCTATTTAAGATACGAGTTTACTTAAAAATTGCAAATATATTTTTAATAACTTTATAAAAGGTCTCCAATTGTAACATATTCATTAACCGCTACACGCATACATATACCTCAAGCGTATCTTTCACTAAACCTTTTAAAAGATATCTATGTAATTCACGCACTATCACGTACTCTTAGCGTTAAAAATAAAAAGGACTCATGTAATTAAAACGTCAAACGTGTCTTAAAATACCATTAACGCGTGTACGCCACTCGCCCGTCACGTCATACACACTCTTTCCTTAACAATTTCAACAAACAACTTGCTCCTAATTGTGTTTGCGATTCCTTTACGGATCTCTTTTGAGTCGACTACAATTGTGAAAACTCGTTCCAAAACCACATTAAATGCGCTCGAATTTCAGATAATTAACTCAGATTACGGCCGCTCCGCACATAATTTGCCATTGTTGCTGAAATCCCAAGAAAATGTAACCGAATACGTCAGGTGAATGAAATGATGGAATCTCATATTCATTCTTTACTGAGAAATGTGGAATTATAGTCATTACAACTAATACAAGTATGTATATAATTGCTGCAGTAAATAGTAGTATTTTAAATTATATAACCATTAAATGTATGAAAAGACCCATTAAAAGTTCATTTAAGTACATGTAGGTAGCCTGAGTAAATGACATATATACATCATAATGACTATGTGCAATATACTTAAAGTGTAATTAGCAATAACAGATTACGTTAATAACATAAGCATGTGGTCAAATTGACAGTTATCTTAATGCGCTCAGATTAGATCTTATAATAAATCGATTAACACTGATCTGTGTCACAGAAGCCTATGCCTTAAGTACTAAATAAACGACAAAATATTAAACAAATATGCACATAAAAATTTAAAGAAATACATATGTTGTATGCAAGAATGATAGAAACGACGCTCACAAAATCAGTGCTGGAAATGGTACTTATGTTTAATAAGCTGACAAACCATCTTTAAAATCGTACGTAATGAAAAGCAATGGTTTTAAGATAAAAATATACAAAATGCAATTTTTTTATTTCTACCTCCACATTATATAAATGCTATGATTTTCATTTATTATTATATATATAAACTACATCCACCTTTAATTATAATATCATTAATCTCAAGCGTTTTAAACAAAACATACTTAGCTTTCATTACTGTACCCGAAACTAATCCATCCTATCCGACAGAATATACGAATACAAAATAAAAATATAAGTAAATTGCCGTCCAATTTACTCGCTGGTTATTAAATGTTGTGAAAACAATAGATCAACCGCCGTGAAAAATTCCAATATCGAATAACTTAAAGCCCATGCAAATTCGGAAAAATCTATTATAATCTGCATCGCACACTGCTGGACGCTCTTTTCATTCGATGCCTTTTGTTGGCGGATTCAATTAAGTTTACATCGGCGCCGAGGTCAGTTAATAAAAACCGAAGCCTACAAAAATTGGCGCGTAAATCAAATTGAATAAAGCGCAGCACAATAGTGCGGGACAGGGCATCGGAAAATGACGCCGTCAAACAATGACTTCCGCGAAGCGCACCAATCAACTCTATATTACGACCGTGCGCTTCTCTCTCTGTCCGCTATAATTCATGCTTTTATTGGACATTCCTTTGAGTTAATATAATTTCAGGTAAAAATACTATCCTACATTTTATTAAAGGATTCCAATGTGATTCTGCTTGTGAACCTACTGTAATTAATTCACATAAAACTGTATCTTTTTAAATTCTGCCCCCAAACAGTAAAGAAATAATTACTGGCATATTTCAATGTAAAAATGTATTTATAGATTGCACTAACATAAGATTAGACTTTACATGCATTCGTAGCCCAGCGCCATTACAGATTGCTAACGATTTGTCAATTTAGGCAACGCTGAGCTGAGCCTTCATACTGATAGGTAACCACTAGAGCCAAACTGTCACTAATGGTTTCGATCTTCAGGAAGCACGTTAAGCAGTGCCTCCCGGCTATTATGGTTAAATCACAATTTTACAGTTTTAAGTTTACACTTTAAAGCGCTTTAAAAATATTCGCAATTCAACAGTCCGCATTGGAGCAGCGTGGTAGGCTTAGTCTTCATCGTGTACTCAGTTTTGACATATCACAAATTACATACTCGTGATTTAGCTCTTTCCTTATTTAATCAATTGCATAGATATTTACGAAAATGTTTAAAATTTTACTTGTATTAAGTTGTCTAACTCAAGAATAATGCCGAATTGAATTCCGTAAACGGCGAAGTACGAAATAACGAACATGGACAGTACTGAAACATATACAGCTTTAGTTTTAGGAAATAAATTATACAGACGTGGTGATTTATTGGCAGCAAATTTTAGACATAATCGTAAATACCATACCTATGACTATAATATGGGCCTGGCTCAACTTATAACTGAAATTATTATTATAACATTAAGTACCTTACAGAATAGGTTGAGAACATCGAGTGCTGAATATCTCTATGTTTATAGACCTAACGTGCTTGTTCTCCATTCTATACATGCATGTGTGTATAAGTATAACTTTATAAGTATTTCTCATTTGAGCTCCATCTGCCTACATTTACTCTGCGTTAACTAATAGAAAATTCTTTTGGCCCTTACATACATACGTCCGTTGATAAGTCTCGTTAAAGTAAATCGGATGGAATAAATAAATGATAGAATATTAATATGACTACGTTAAAAATTGTAATAAGCATAAACATCATTATTATGACGTAAATCCACATATAGACCAGTCTATACAAACACAGTCAAAACAAAAGAGTGTGAACATCGATTGGGATTCACCCTTTCCCATTAAGAATTCTCGTCCACCTTTCCACGTCTGCGAATTAATCGCCCGAGAGCCGCTGTCTATTAAAGTTTGTTCGGAAGTTGTTTAACGGCCTCGGCTCCCTAAAACTCTGCAGATAATGTTAAACATTCATTTAAGTACCAACTCCGCCTAACTTTCGAATCGTCATATAAATCTTCTAATTCTTCAACCGTTTAATATTCATATCACCTTTGCGACGACGTAGCACGAACCCACTTTTAAGCCGAGAACTTTCTAACTTCGATCTGAATAGATTTGCATGTATTGATGTAAATTTAAATTGGGACTTACAGTATTTTACACATCCTAGTATGTACATGTATACATAATACAAAATATATTACTCTAATATGACAATGTTAAAGATATAATTATGTAGGAATATTCGTATGTTATTAACATAATAACATTTTATAGAGCGATACTTAGAACCGAAAACCGTTACTTAGAACCCAAAATAGAATTAAAAATGAACTGCCCTCAATAAAGGAATTAAAACAGACTGCCTCGTTTGTTTTGTGTTTGCAAGCGCGACTACTGACCAAGAGGTCCTGAGTTCGCACCCCGAATCCGGGCAAAGTATTATTATTGGGTTCTTATAATTAAATTTTTCAGTAGTAGCTCAGTTGCGCTGACCCTCTATTACGTGGGGCCTATAACATAACTGGTGAAGAGTAGGACATTCCTCTGCCTACCCCTCCGGGAAAATACAGGCGTGATGCTGTGTTAAAACTCAGACTTAATTCAAAATTAACCAAAAACAAAGACGAGTATAATTATGAAATATAAAAACTTGCACCAATGCACAAGTGGTGTAAAAATAGCAAATGACGCATCTCAAGGTTATACAGCCAGTAATTCAAGTCAGTCTCTGAACGCCCTTTAACCTGTTTGACGTCGATTAACATTATTTACATATTTAGCTACTTTACTACTACAATACTTGTTACCGTAGTATCTTATTTAGATCAAACGAAGACAACTGGTTAATTGATTTCAAAATTAAACGTTCATGACTTTATCTTACCAGAAACTTATTTTTTGTTCTACTACAAATTTAATTATTCTAGAGGATCATATTATGTGCCTTATTTTATTCGATATAAAATTCATAGATCATATGAGTGAAGTGCCTGAGAAATTTCATGAAAAAAAACTACATAAACAAACGGAAGAGAAATTATATTATGGTCGAGTTTAGGATTGAATTACTAATGATAGCGCGAAAATCATTTTAAAATAAGTGAAGTAAGGCTACTCAGAGGAAGTGTAAAGCAATTGCGGCGAGCCGCCAAAACACGTAGCTCGTTCATTGGGGTCGTTACGGTCTGGCCAATGCTTGGAGACACCTACATTCCGTACATTACCGCTATTACAGCTCAAAACATAAGAGTTCCCAGTTAACTGGTCGTGTAATAACCGCCTGAGCAAGTCGTTCTGACGTCGCCGCATCAGCGGTTCGGGTACCGAGATCTTTCCGCTCATTTGAGGACGATATCGCGTTGTTATTGTTCTAACTCTTTTCACATTGTCCCGAAAGTTTGCGGACTGATTCACGTACTTAGCAGTTTGTTTGAAATGTTGTTCGTTGTTTTATCGAGCTGTTATTAACTGTGGAGACATAAACTAAAGCTACGAACTACTTTGTGCCAAGTTGATATCTTTTGTTGTAGAAACCTCTGTTATAGTATTCGTATTAATATACTATGGTCACGCTAGCTCCCTTACAAAATAGGCACAGAGCATCGAGCATCTTTATAAAGCTGGTGTGTTATTTTATTCTAATCAATGCATAGATTCATATTTGGTTTACTTAAATACAATCAATCTTATTTTCTAAACAAACTCATGTGGCTCCACATTCGCATTCGCCGGATTATAAACATAATTTCCGCATTGTAATACGTGTTATTTAGTCCAACTACGTTTTTCTACCTTAAAGAGCATTCTTAAATACGGTTTCCATCCCCATAATCTGTTACTCCGTTCTTGTCACAACTTTTTCCTTCTTCTTCCTGCTGATTCTACTTCTTTTATTAAGACATCCTTTTCCATTGTTGCAGTTCGCCTTCGGTACGCTCTTCCTCTTAATATTCTTCGGGCTTAGTCATTAGGCTCTTTTAAAACCCAAGTCTAAAATCATTATTTGGATAACTGTGGCAGATATTTTTTCCTTTCCCTATATACCTGAATTATAATTGTTATTATAGTTAGATTCTTTATTCGTTGTCATTTTAACAATTGCACACCGTTACAACATTTACTTGATTACATTTCTTCGTCCTGAAGGTTGTCTTGAAGAGATCGCTTACATAAGACTGTCTTTTATATACCTAGGATTTAAAGAAAAGAATCTAGAAACAACTGCCTCGTTGTTCGTGTTGGTTGCAAGCGCGACTGCTAATCGAGAGGTCCTTGGTTAAAATCCTATAATTTTTCGAAATTTATTCGAGTCCTATTAGATTTTTCTAAAATTAGAATTTCTAGTAGTGGCTCGGAGTCTGGATATATGCCCGGTGTACGGCAATAGACTCACCACCTACTCTAAATTGGGACGTAAACGTAACTGGTAACGTGAGTGTGCTATAATCCTCTGCCTACAGGTTCGGGGATTACAGGCGTGATGTTACGTTTTTTTTACGTAGAATTTAAACTCTTTTTAAACTGGTTATCTGGTAGAAAATGCCATTAGTTATTAAGTTTTCCCTTCTTTATAAGATTATTTGTGAGGTGTCCATAATAAGGCGTTGAATAAATAAACTTTTTCGGAGATGTGTATACAATAAGGAGGTTAAAAAAGTAGAATTATATCCAGTCTCACGCTGCAGGAGTTTTTGATTCGGAATAGAGGTATTTAAATGAAAACTTAGTTGTTAACAGAAAAGTTGCAAATATTATGTGCTTGATAAGTTATCCCTTTAGAGAAAGTGAGAGAGTGAGACTGAGATGGTAACGTCTGATGCAGCGAGCTCGGTTGGCCATACACACCTCTGTGTTTGCCGTCCCGTTGAGATGAGATCGTTACGCTACATATGCTGCTTGACGCTCGTCGTGGCTCGCTCGCGAGGGAGATGCTTTGTCCAAAAAGAAGTATTGGTGAAAAAATGAGAAAGGGCACGCTCCGATGGTTTGGACATACAGAGAATGATATAACAGATATATAATGTGACAGTTAATGGATGCATTTCCCTTAGCCAGTACCTTCAATTAGGTCGGGTACTGACGGAAAAGGGAGCGAGAAGTCTCTGAAACTAGCGAGGAACTGATTAATATATATATATATGATTTATAGATATAGGAACTGATTAATAGATAGATAACTAGGCACTGATTAATGTAAAAGAAACACGTTAGCTCTGTAAGGATAGAGATTTTTGACAATTAGTACTCCCTGTTTACCCCGTAATGGACCTGTTAAGATATAAACTTTATCTGAAATACATCAAACTATAACAAGCTACTCTTTGCTTTATTACAATTGAGTTTCATTCCAATACGATACCTCACTAGATGCTTAACACATGTGCGCCATCGGTCTAAGAGCTATAATGTAAATAAAATAAAAATATATAAAAAAACCAATAGTATCCGACTCGAGAATCGAACCCAGGTCCTCCCGATCGACAGTCGCGCTTGCCACTAGACCAACGAGGCAGTCAATTAGTTTTAGATAAAACCTAATTGAAATCTATTGCTACTCATAACATTCTTTTGAGTATTATTTAAATCTCTTAAATGTTTTACGTGTTTACCTTATTTTAAAACAGAAAAGACTCGGAACCTCGCTGGTGAAATTCCCGCCCAAGTCGTGTTCTCGTCCGTGGCACTTTAAAATAAACGGCCTTTTTTATATTCTCAGCATAATCTTCAAAAGTCGACGCCCATCTCAGCGTATTAATACGGACTCTTAAACACCCCTTACATGAATAATTAGATGTTTTCCAAGTTTATCCTCCTTATCTATAAAACACGCGTTTGAAATTTGCAAACTCATTCTTTTCACCTTATTGAGGATAATACATCTTAGCCGGGATGCGATTCTGATTAATGCCTTCGAGTAGAGTCGGCGCAACTTTGTCACTGATAACGGTGAAAAATAAAGGGACGTGACTCGGCTAATTCGCTTTTTACGACAACACAGTGAGAGAATGATGGCACTTTTTATTAGACTTAAAGATTTTAGAATCAAGAAGGTTTGCATAATTTGTTCCTCTTATCTCGTGTTCCTATTACTCTGGTTGAAACGATTTAGACAATTTAAAAACAATGTGATATTCTGCGTTTAAAAGTCATTTGTCAGAAAAATTATGCTACAGAGACCCATTGATTTGTTCCGTCAAGGTAAATAGAATTGTGAGAAATAAAAACTATGAGAAATTTTCTATATATTGGTTTATATTTCGGTGAGATACTTATTATTCAATATTAGATAATATTTTCCAGATATATTTCACACTCATGCAAATAAAACGAGAAATATTATTTTTACAGTTCTTTCAGTGAACGAAGTATTTACCGAAAGTGAAAATGAAATTAAAAGAGGAGTTTATCCATTTGTGGTGAGACTTAAACTCGTTATAAGACCAATTTTTTTCTAAGTGTACCCTACGCAATTTGAATTATTTTCTTATCCTTATTATTACTATTTCAGTAAATTTAATTTCAATAATTACGTTGCTACAATGTTTGACATAATTTTGGTTTTTTAAAAAAGCTCCGAACATCTAAGCCCTTTTTTTCCCAGGCTATAGTGTACTACCAAGACAAATCTATAACGGGACCTTCGGGGGCTAGATTTGCCCGCAGTGCTGTGCTCGTGCGAAAGGAGTGGCTGGTGTCCTCGTCCCTAGAAACCAATGAAACCCAACTCGCGTTCCCAAAGAAAACCCTGCTGGCGCGGGTTGGAGCTATTAGCCTCGACGGTAACTTTTCTTTGAATGAAGACGAAGATGAACAGGAACGAGAGGTAATTTAAAATTTTGAAATATAAAGGGTCTCGATGGTTTTGTTGAAATCAATGTAGTAAAATAAAAAGCCAGGTATTTTATAATATTTTAATGTATGCCCGGTATGTAATGTCCGGTGTATGGCAATAGACTCACCACCTATTCCATATTAGGACGTAAACGTAACTGGTGAAACGTGAGAGTGTACTACACTCCTCTGCCTATCTCTTTTGGGATTACAGGTGTAACGTTACGTTACGTTAATATTTTAATGATGATAATAGTAGTAGTTTAATAATAATTAATCCTAATAATCAATAATAAATAATATTTTTTTCACTTTAAAAGCATAGTGTATTGACGGCCCGCTAGCAACGTCCTCAATTTTCTTTCAATTTTTGTAACGTACCTACCACTTTGATACAGATCATAAAGATAATTCGACCAACCAACTTCAGTGCCAATCCGTGGTGGTACAACGACATAACCCTTTTGAAAACCCTGCTGCCTTTCAACATTACTAACGCAGTGGCAACAACCACTCTATCAGGGAAGCCCGACATGGACAAGTCTTGCTATATCCTTGTTTTTGCTGTAAGTCATTAGTTTTTAAGAGCCTTAGACTGCACATCATATTCAGTATTATAAGTACATAGTAATACATAATGTATAAGTATTTATTTAAACAATGTGTGCGCAAAACTAGATTAAGTATAACAATTTCATATAGATTCGTATTAAATAAATGTGCAAATGTCAATAAAATCAATTTTGTTAATTACACATTTTTTTAAAGAAAAAGTATACAAACTCGAGCGACGAGAAGTTGCTAAGACAATTGTCAGTGGAGCTGTCACCGGCGTCAAAGGAGAATTGTGGCGCTTTCTTCCGCAACGAATCCATGATATGCGCAACTGACAGTGATGAAAACAAAAATATGTACGATCCTGACTTTTGTGATGTAAGTTTAAATTTAATATTTACTCGTGATTTGGGAAGGAGAAATTCAGTGAAAGGTACAGACAGCTGCGGTAATATAGTACGAATCCGGATACATTTTATATTTTACAAGTGTTCACGACAAGCACTTAAATATACCAACATTTCGATCCGAGACTGGATATCTGGGTCATAGCGAATTTCAGTGGCGAGAAAATAACTTAGGTTGTGAGAGAATATAAAAAACAACAAAACAATCAAAACGGAAAGGAAACAGCCTTATCTACAATTTTTTCTTATTTTTATCTGATACCGTGATTCCGCCTTCAAACGACCTACCCAGCTAGGTCGAAATATTGGCATATACGCTTATATTATTAGTAAATATCCATTACATATAATACAGGTACAAGTTCGGCGAAGACAGGTTTAAAATCATTTATCTTGTTTTGCAGGGTAACAGTGGTGGGCCCTTAATGTGTGAAGGTGATGTAATTGGCTTACAAACATACATCGGTAACAACTGTAAGTCGCCATATTTATATCAGAGTCTGTCTGCCTGGGATGACTTTATATATTGCGGCGTAGAAGAAAAAGGTCTTTTGGAACATTGCACGCATATTTGTGAAGTCATCGATAAAGACAATGTAATCAAAATTACAACCAAAGAAGAAATAACAGCGTTAACAACAAAAGTTCCCAAAGAAATATTAATGGAACAGTCCATTGAAGACTCCAGCGAGGAAGAACATTTAATGTTATCAGAAGCTAGCAAACAAAGCACTATTACCGAAAGTGAGAAACCTACACCCACAACATCAGCCAAAGTTGAAATGACAACTACTACCACAGTACGGACACCAGTCGCTATAACAGAAAGTGAAGAGAGGACTACGCGGTTCATAAATTCTCAAGCCGATTGGCCCAAGGAGAAGTATGTTGAACACCGCAAAAAGTTAGACGATGCCGAAGATTCTGACAAAATCGAGAGAAAGACGAATGTTGAAGCTCAACTTGATGAGCTAAAAAAGAAAAGCCAAAGTGCTGCGGTAGGCCCCGCTTCGGGGAGTGCTGCTCTGTGTCATAGTTTATTGTTAGGAATTTTATTTAAAATACTTTATTATTTATTATAGTTATATCCTGAATGTAATAAATGAAGGGTGGTGAGCTGAGCAGTTGTTGAAAGCTGATTCAGCGGCTTATATATGTCCAAATTTTATTGTCTGTATTTGAGTCAAAATATCTATTAAAAGTTTTTATTACTTAACTTTTTTTTTCTCACAAAGCTCATAGGTCCCATAGAGAGTTATAAAATCAATACACTGTTTACGTATCCGTAATGTGTACTGCAAACTTACCTGAAAGCAGATAACTATTATTATAAAAGACATCTACTAGGTACAACCGTTAAAAACCCCGGGCGGTGGGTCAAAGTTTCGTGAATAAGTAGAATTAAGTAAGGTTGAAAGCTTAACGCCTCCACAGTTTGCTCTAATAGCATTATTAAGTTTCCAGACCGTATTGAGGGTGTACTTGCACCGTGTACCTACTTAAATATTCACTTAAAAGTGCCACGAACATTGGTTATTTTACATTTTCTATTTTACCGTCTTATGCTATCATTAAACAAACATTTATCAAACGAAAACTACCGTTTTACCGTACTATTGTGATTAATTTATTTTGTTGGTTACCTCTTCGGGGAGGTACAAGCCTGATGTTATATGTTATCAAACATAAACTTAAGCAAAACTAAGTACAGTGCAAAATCGTTCTAAAGTACAGTCAATCTGTAGACCAGCGCCGACCCCGTTCGTAATACAGGTATGTATGAGATAGATACTATCTGTAATGCTAGATGTATCCGTGTAGTGGCTTAGAAAGAATACATTCCCCGACCTCATGTCAGAATACAGGGTCTTGTAAGAAACGACACACGGCGCTTACAGATCGCGGTATCGCGAGACCTGTCTAGTCCACGGGTAGTAGCATTGGCGGTGCGCAAAGCCGTGTTTTGCGATCCGCAACCCGTATGCCCAGCGTGTGGAGGTTACGGGCAAAACACCCTCAAGGAAACCTATATTCAGCGTTCAACACAGCTGTACGTGTGCTATCTGTGATAGACGGCCTTGGTGTAATAATGAGATATGGCCTGTTCCGAAGGAAATGTAGAAGGACAAATCAAACAATGACAAAATAGATATACAATGGGAATATTTATGGACGAAAACTAACGGAAACTAAGGCAAACTAACTCATCTATCTCAACCAAACAGGTCAGGTCTTGGCTGATGAGGAGTCAAGAGTCTCCGACAGCAACGCGTGTATGATGTATGCTGAATCTAGAAGGAGCGCGTCTGGTGTACACAGATGGAAATACTTGAAGCACTCTAGCTACCTCTTAAAGGACCTAGCGTGACGATATAATAATATATCTGAAAAAAAGTAACATGTAATATCCCGTCACTTTTTAACTCCCTGAGTGTTTTAATTAAGAATAAC
>DVPD01000104.1:0-14518 GCA_018237605.1 Apyrrothrix (Melanopyge) sp. n. Burns01
AGAAAGCTATATGATAATTAAAAGCAAAACATGTTTAAATCATTTAAATAAGGATATGAAGAAGAAGAGAGTGAATATTGAGACGAGGACTAATAATAGTGACGATTGAATGGTACACAAAACTGTGCTTATGGTAAATCAGTAGAAAATAGGCTAGGAAAGTAATACTAATAATACTAATACTAGTAATACTGTGAACTTAGGGATTCATAGGACGATTTAAATATGATAAATTCAGTTACGTAAGAGAAATAGTCTTTTGAATACGTTTTTAAGTGACGGTTTAATAAAAAACTAATAGTTTTTGAATACATCTCATTAAGGTTTAAAGTTGTATCCGTGAACAGTATTCGAATACACACGAATGGTAGTTGCGGTCATACCTAAAGCGGCGATTCAATACGATATGAAACCCATACATTCCATATATTCGGTTTTTTCCGTACGGAATATTTTCAGTCCATGTATTCCAAGTGAAAAGGGTTTGCGTCCGGGATGCTTTTATTGTTCTAGGTTTCTTTTGTATTTCAGTTTCTCGCCTACATTGACCTAGATTTTAGTGTCCTTTTCTACTTTAATAATGATATGGCATTTTTTTAATTTTGACTTGGTTGCGGATTGTTAATTCGTAAAAACATGTTAATGCGGCTGCTATCGGGATATTAGCCCATAGATTGATAGCATGCGTTAACTACTTATTTCTTGCGAGAATATGTTCAGAGGACAGGTTGTTTTGCCCATTAGCCTATCAAACACGATTTAATTACAATTAATGATTTTATTGTTATTTTAAAGATTATTGAATTCTATTTAATCGCTAATAATTTGTAATAACTCAGAATTTATTAAAGAAATGTAGTTAAAAGGATTGTAATTGTGTGTATTTTTCGTTCCTGATTTTTGTAAAGAATACTTTATACAACATAACTACGCAATACACACTAGACTGTATCTAAACAGACAATCAAACAGTCGTAATGGTTCCAACCTATCCGAGGTCCTTGAATTCCCGCCGATCTCCGCGAGGTCGCCGCGGACACGCCGTCAGCCTCCGCATTACAACTTGTGCTGTCTAGACCACTTGTCAATTATATCTTTTACATCTTTGTGTAACTTTTATACATTTGTATAATTTATACATATTACTACATACATTTAGATACACAATAAGTTAGATTCGAAAACAATTTTCGTTTATTTCAAGCATGTAACTGCAACAAACTTAGAAAAAACATGCGTACTTTTATAGAACATGCAAAAGATTGTGGTTTGTTACCGTATGTTACTGATTCACACCCCTTAATAATTAATAAATCCCTGTTAGGAGCTAGGGGTCATTTTTAAAGTTCCAAGTGAAGCGGGGCGGCGGTCGCGTCTGTTTCTATCCAAGTGGATTTCATTTAGAGACAGCTTTTTTAGAGTTTCTTGTTAGATAAGTTCTAGGTATTATTAAAGGGGTTGAGATTTGAGAGATTCAGTTTTATTTTAAATGCTTCCTGACTCATGGTAATATCCGAAATTTTAATTTACCTACTTTAATTCTAATAGGTCGTAATCGTTCTGACGCTATTATGCCCAATGTAGAGCTACCATAGGAACTCAGCAACAAAGGCCTTGATGATTAGAGGCAGGAGCATTCAAAGAGAGCATTCGTGACATGTTTCATAAAAGGAAAGATACATAACAAGAAATATAAGATTGAAATTATGTATTTTGTATTTGTTTTTAAATGAGAAAGAGCATGCTCCGATGGTTCGAACATGTTGAGAGAATGACTGATGAAAAAATGACGTAGCAGACATACAATGCGATTGTTGACAGACGCAGGTGCCGAGGGGGGCGTATATGTATGAAGAGAGTGATGAATATAAAAGAAGTGCGGCAGGTCTGTAAGGATACAGATATTTGGCACTGGGTGCTCTCTGCCTACCCCGTAAGGGACCTGGCGTGAAGATATGTATGTATATATGTACACTAGAATTATATCTGGGTTAACAACTTTTGCATAAATGGACCATGAGGCAATACCGCATGAGTCATACGTGGAATGATTATTGGCATTTTGGAGTGCGTCGTGCACCGGGTTAGGTGTTACATTCATATGAGACATTCTGAAGTTTTTATAAACATTTTATTAGCATACGAAACGTTCCACTTTGTATTAAATATTTACTCTAATTGCACTTGATATTACCGAATACACAATGGACATAAAATTGCGTATCCAACTTCTTGAAACCTTTCCCAGATTGTGATTCTATATAGCCAAGGCAGCCCCGAGGGATCATTGACGCTCTTGATGTTCATAGCGCCTTTAGGTATGCGCCATAGGTATGTAACCTATAAAACGTGTTTGTTACTTCTTGGCGTCTTCATAATACTGATACTTAAAATTACTATGAATAAAAACTTTGTTTAATTACCATAGTGCGCAATGTCAAGTAAAGTATACCTATAATCAGTAAATTATATAGCAGTACCAATTCTCGTTACAAAGTAATCGAACCAACAAAGTGCCGTTTTAAAGCACTCATAGGTGTCCTATTCTCATTGCTGGTGTGTTTTGAGTAATAAATTCAGTTTTACAACCAACGGTGGGCGTAATCGATAATGTTGGAGTCACATCTCGATTGTCGGGACGGCCGCTACGAGTATGTTATGACTCATTAATTTATAACGTTACGTTGTAATATAAACTGAGATGTCCAGTAGGTAGTTGAAAATTAAAAAAGAAATACAAAACTTGCTACCGAGTAATAAAAGTTTAGTGATATTTCTATTGAAACATATTTAAAATTGACTCAAGCGATCTGGCATCATTGTTTTTATTTATTTTTGTTATTGTTGCTATGTCGTCACGCCAAATCCCATACAACAATTTTATATCTTTACGGACCCGATTTGCTTCTTCTATACTCATAACTTTTTTATTCTTCTTGAACGTAAACCATTTTATACAAAATCATGAAATTACTGTCACAATAAATGTTAGAGTGATTTAAAAATGCTAATTAAATCGATCTTAAATTTATTCTCAGCGTTACCATACAAAAGGTTACGATCTAAATTAAGATGTACTACATTATATTTTTTCTAAGAACATAGTCTGCCGGTACATGTACCCATTGGGAAATCAACGGCTGTATTCTTTTTTCACTTAGGTTAACGAAACGAACACGAAATCGAAACGTTCTTGGGTAAGAGCAAAACCTGACTATTGAATCTTTCACTTGGAATCGATACCGTGCGAGGGAGCAAAGTATCATTATCAAGTTCAGACCTGCTTCGTGCTCCGAGCTTCGGTATTTAGCACTAACTCTACATATACCTATGTAGGTATATATTCTGATTCTACACCGAGGAAAACTGTCAGCCAAATCGCATTGGTTATCATATCAGACTATGGTTTTAACTCATTCTGAAAGCGGACCAGTGTTCAACATTGGAGGGATTAAACAGATGATGGTAAATAAAACTATCTTTCTTAGAGAACTAATCATCCTTCAAGAATGACTATATTTATGTACTTACTAGTAAAGTAGTAGTACTTACAAATACGTGTACATCATATATAGCCATCATACATAGCCAGCTATTCTCTCAACATGTTCCGATGGTTCGGACATGTTGAGAGAATTCCACATTCCGAGAAAAGTCCAATACTACTTGACCCGGGATTTAAACCCAGGAACTCTCGATCGGCAGTAGCGTTTGCGACCAACACGACCAATGAGACAGTCAAGCAGTCGGGCAGGCAGTTTTTTATATAAAGTAATGTGTAGATATAAGAGTCTCAATCTCGACTTCGGGCTCTCCACATCCTAAGCTTCGTGAAGACCCTCGAATTTTACTGGATAATGGTCTTTTTACTTTGATTAATTTCAAAGGGTACCCGTACAGTTTAAAAAGGTTTAAGAGATCTAACAGGCAACTAGTACGGACTTCTAATTGTTTGTAAAAATACATATATTCCTTTGGACGATGAGTTTAACTAACTAATGTGTTTTAATTCATATCGCAATCATACTTAACTTCCTATTTTATTAACTTATAAAAACTTTAATTTAGGTCACTAAAACTCTGACAATATTTAGGTATCTATGTAGCTAAAAAATACTAGATTATTTAAACATATTGCATATACACCGTGAACAATTTCCTAATATTTACATTTTGAAAATTTATTTTAAATACAGTTATCCGGGCCTGCTGTATTTAATTTTTAGTACTCACTGTAGCTTACCAAATTGTAAACCTATCTATGAATACAATTTACATATACATATGTTCCTAATTCAAATTGCGCGTATGTGTGCCCATCCTAACATATAGAGCATGTATTTGTATACGCCTCCCGAACAAAGGCAGACGAAAAGAGAGCAAGTCTGACAACTCGTTATATACCTACATAGAACATAAAACGTCCGCAGATAGTCGGGATCCCAAAACAGTTATTAACCAGATGGCTAGTGGGTCTGCACTCTACCTACTAGTTTCGCCATAATCCTAACCAAATGGCGAAGACGGTGGAAACCAATTTAAAGTTGGCGACCGACTGGTTAAAAAGCAAAAGTATTTTCAACTTTGCCCATCGTGCCTCGGAGCCTTTTATTTTTACTTATTTTACAGCTGGCCCTTTATGAGGTCCGGCCATGATGCGGACCTTCGCACACTACTTATTAGGATAGCTATATTGTATTTTCTTTTAACTTAGAACACACCGACATAAATGGAAGTCCTAGCTTTTAAAACCTGTAATCTTCTGTCTTTCTGTTCGAGAAAATAGGTAAACGTAAAGCATTTTATGTGAGTAGGACACAGTGTACTTTACTGCGCTCATCTTTTCTATATATTCTTTTGTGTAGCGAACGAGTCAGTGTTTTAAATATATAAGTCGCTATAAACGACTGAAATTATACAAATAGTTATGTCATCCACTATTGTACTGACATGTTACATATATTATATAATACCTATAGGTACATTTATAAGCTGTGTTAGGCTAGTGGTTTAGGTAGTGGGTAGGTGGCACTTGGCCAGCGTGGTAGACTATGGCCTTAACTCTGTCATTCAGAGAGGAGACCCGTGTTCTACCAGAAAGAAAAATATAAATTTCTTTTATTTTAACGGAGATTACGACTGAACGTTGTATACGGAATAATTCTTAATACTTCATTTGCTAGTTCATACCTATTTATAGCTAATTTTATTTCAATTGTATTAAATTCGTCAACAATGCATGGCGTAGTTATTTATATTTAAGTCACTATTTAGTCTGTAGCTCATTGTAGAAATAATGTTATGTGTAGTCTGGTTATTTACCTAAATAAATAAACAAAATATTTATTATATATAATGTTGGGAATCGACAAAAAATCCTTATAAATTCAAAATTTTAAACAGCTAACTTTTAAGTATGGAGCTGGTAATGTCGAATTACTTGCTAAACTTCGCCAGTTACTTTCCTAGAGTAAACGGAGTTAAATATTCAGAGCGCGAAACAATTTAAGCCGAGCGATTGTAGAAAATTGGAAAACTTCTAAGACAGATAACGGCGCACGTGCCGGTCGGTAACGGCCTTAATTACAAGCCCTTCATTACATCGGCAGTTAACAAACATTCAGCAGTTTACAACTATCGTTTTACACTTACGATGAACCTCCTAATGTTAACCTTTTTTTTGTAACAAACATAACGTCGTGTCTGTATTTCCCCGATGAGGTGGGCAAAGAAGTGTATTCCATCCACATGTAACATGTAACGTCATGCCTGAAATCCCAGAAGAGGTAGGCAGAGGAATGTAGTACACTCCCAGGTTTTACCAATTAAGCTATACGTTCCACCATGGAATAGGGGATGAGTGTATTGCCATACATCGGGCACAAATCCAGACTCCGAGTTAGCATTATTAATTTAAGTGAGAAAAAGTCCAAGTAATTTCCAACTCGGAGATCAAACCTACGAGTAGGACCTCTCGCTCATCAGTCGCTCTTGCAACCATTCGACCAACGAGTCAGTTTTTTCATCATATTACCACACAACTTATATTAATCGGTATTGAGGACACATGTATTATAATACCACCAGGTCGGCTCCCGTACGGGGTAGGCAGGCAACGCCGAAATATATGTTGAGCACAAATGAAGCACAAATTTACTTGAACTACTAAATGTAGTTTCTTAAGATATAAGTACTAGTGTACGTAAAATAAAAAAAAACAATCATCAAATGACATGCAACGAAAAGTTACATTGTAATGATTTAAATGATCGTCTTAAAAATGTGGACAATTATTTCGTTGCTATTATTTTCAAGGCTTTGAACCTAAGGCTTTCTCTATTCGTTATATGCACATGTCACCTCTGGTCTATATATGTTCTATATGTAGAAGTTGTGTACCTACGAATACATTTCCTAGGAAAGTTTGGTCCTCACGAAGCGCAGACGCGATAAGCTGTGTACGGAGTTTCAATTAGTCCAACGGTAATTAAGTGTCGGTATTGACGGCGGCGAAGTTCGATCTTCACAAATAACTCTCGTAGGTAATTTTGAATACTCTTATAAATGACTCTCTCTTCTAATTAATATACCTCTATATTTCTACCTATATATCTCTTCTAATTAGTATAGAGACAATAACGATATTCTAGTAGAAAAGCACTCCTAAGTTAGGTGTCATATAAACTAAATTTAAAGATTTATACTAGGTATGATAATTAATGAATTAAAAAACGTAATGAAAACTCAGTGATTACTGTAATGATAATAACAACATGATCAGTTAAAAATATATCAGCCTTACGTACTGTTATATTAAGGAGACATATAAAATGATAAATTTATGAGATTCATTACAATTAACATGTACGCTAGACTACTTTCTTACTAGCATAGACACGGTAAAAGCCCGACGAAGTTTCAATTAAAGAAACTGTAATTAACTGCCGTCAATGATGTAGACGGAGATTTCTGTAATTAAATCGTTTCACTTTTATCGTTTATAGAATCTACTTCATTTTTGTACACCCCTCCTTACAACACGCTTTGATAATCTTAACCCATTTCGGGGAATTTCAAATTCTATTAGCATAGGAATTTAAATGGCAAAGGAAAAGAGGAGTATGAAATGGGCGTTTTTTCTCCAGCCGGTAATGGCACGATCAGAGCACGCTCGCTACGGCGGGCGCGCCCGTAACTGCCAGTAAGTAAAGGCCTTTATATATTATGTTTTTATACATATTTCTGAAAGTAATCCTCAAAAATTAATCAGAACGCTAAAAATTTTTTTAAACTGATTTTGATGTCTTCCATGTATTTACATTTCATGTATTGTTAACCCTGTCCCCTGTGTTTCATACATCGAAATTGGCATAGATAAGCTTATGTCATACAATATACGTCAATAAATGTTACGAGGACGCTGAACAAGGAAGCCACAATAAAACCGTATATTGACATGTAGAAAAATCAGAAGCCAAGAGCTTTGTGATTGGGTCATATTTTCTCATGAAGTTATTGCTTAATTACGTGTGTAAACCGCATAAAATACGTAACGTATTCAGCTGTAATTCCCAATACGCGTACATACTAGAGCTACAAAACAGCTGTTATTAATTAAAAACGCTGTGCTGATCGCTGTAGGTACTCGTTGTGTGGAACAGCTCTGACGTACACTGACGCCGCGTCCTTGCGTCGCGTCGCACTCTTAACAACAATTAATAGCTTTTGTAATTTGTTAATGACATGCGTGTAGGAAGTTCATTTTGTTTTGTGTTCATTTGTAAAAATTAATTTTACTACAACCATAACATTCCCAGCATACGATTCAGCATGTACTACCGTACCAATGACCGGATTAAGATATTATAATAATTTTATATTATTATTTTAGGAACTTATAACACTTCATAAAAGTTAAAACTGATTGTCGGAATCGATATTTAAATGCGCGCTGTTGCTTGACCATATCGAAAGGTTTTATGTTGGAGTCAAGTTTGTGAGACTTGTCTTTGTTAAGGGTCAAAATTACATCACGTATTTCTTTATCGTGTCGGACCTACATGCCATTTCGAATTTTACGACACAATCAATAGAAATGTACCTATGCATGCTCTCATCTGTTATTGTTTCACACGTAAAAGATTAAGATATTAAAATTGATACCCATTAACGGCAATTGTAAATTAGTCAGGCTGGGCTCTGATGGTGCACGATGGGCGATAAATTCGTTTTTAATCACGGCATGTACATACGCAATAGTAACATAGCAATTCGTGTGGGTGAACGGCTACGTAGGGCAAGTTTCCCCTCATTTAGACTCACGCCTCAGTTCAGAATTGTAAATCGGGTGGATTGTGTCGAGCGTCATATTGCCTTGACAGCTTTTAAAATATGCTGACGATTCGCTCTCGCGCCTTTATTACTTAGGTAACTCACTACACGTCCCTTTTGAATATACTTTCGTAAATTTTATTAACAGTTCTTTCAGTGTAACTTTCGAATGTTCTCTACTGTCGAATATACATTATTAACGTAAGTAGGTTTAAAATACATACCCGTGCGAGGATGAAGTGTTGTATTCCCTGCACTATTTTCAAAAGTAACTAAAGATTGTTGAACGGGACCAATTCGTGCACTGCTTTACGTGACTCTTCGTCTAAATTTAACAGCTACAGTAATAGCTTAGACATTTTTGTCTTGTGGCGATGATTCCCATAAAAACGTTATTGTGTACAAAGATTTGTATGGCGCTTGTTAAATTTACGACGCAATAAGGAAGTGTCAATTCAAGGCATATTTTGACGAAAGGATTGAATGGTTCATTGTACTAAGGTTTTTTGTTGCTTTTTTAGGGTTTTTGTCCTGTTCGAGTTAATGTCAATCCGCTATTGTTGTTCGTGTCTATTGTTTCTCTTTCATATTTTATTACTTGTTTCCATAATTTTTGAAGTGGTTTTTGTTTTCTTACACAAGACTTAGGAACACTTACGTTCGTATTATTTTCATTCGAAATATTTATCTATTTACTTCGAAAAATTGTAATCAATCACATAGTTATAGAAATTGTTATTATATTTTTAAAATAAATGATGCACAGGTGTATCTATTTAATGGAGGAAAGGTTCATTCTCTACCTATCACATCCATATTATATACGCTGATGAAAAATATTCGGAGCTAGCACTACGCGGGACATTCATTTTGATATATTGCATTACGAGTAGACGCGCCGGGCCGTGCAACAAAGGAATTATGTTACCAGGCTCCTCCTTTATCAGGTAGGAATGGCGGTGGATTGTCCTTAATAACAATAATAATAAATCTTCGGGATGCATTTTTAATAATACACGCATCCGACGCGTACGTGATATGAAAATTGCCCGTCACCACGTCGGGCCCACGTCCATTCGCGAGCATGGCAATTGCATCCGCATCGCATGCATTGTCTGCATTAAAATTTCATACACATATAACATACAACGAATTTCGGTCTGTTTGTCTCTTTCGTGACATTTATAAAAATAGTTTTATTGTCTTTTAATATTACTGTTGCATCAAGTATAACAGATTTAGCGTAACCATATACGTCTAAATTATAGTGATAAATAAACAAATTAAATTAAAATAAATAAATATCTATATATAACGGCTTATTTATTTACTTATATTTTTATCTGATGGGAGTCATAAGTCTCCGAAACCAGTGCGCGTGGATGCAGAGAGGGATGAATGTGGAAGAAGCATGTCATTTTTGTAAGGATGTATGTATATTTGGCACTCGGTACTCTCTGCCTACCCGACAAGGGATCTGGCGTGGTGCTGATATAATCATAATAAATTAATAATATTAAACAATCGTTATTAAGTAAGCATATCCGCGGTAAAACTGATGCAAGTCGTACATCAGTCCATTACGTCTGATTGTAGACGCTGGCCGCATTGAATGAGGAAGGTCGAGTCGGGCACTTGCACGCTTCCACTTGTTATGTTACAACCATCGATCCGATTCTTGGTTCTCATGAAATTATAATTTTTAATCGGCCACAATGATCGGCACGCCGTATTAACAAGAGGCGAGAGGGAGGACAAAAAGGTGACTTTAGATCGACCGAATTGGATTTCGAATTGAACGTTTTAATTAAATTCTCTCGCTACTTTAATTTCACGTAAAAGAATCCTTCACTGTCAATAGTTTCAATTGTAATCAGAGCATAAACGTAAGATACGATTTAGTTTAAGACAAAGATCAATCGTTTGCAATTTGTATTGGTTCCATCGTTTGCCGCACAATGGCATCATTTTGTTTTTGTTTATTGATCAAAGGTCTTCGTACAATATTAACAATATTATTTTGAAAATTGTACAGTCTATCCAATAACATTTCTAAAAAATACACTAACGGCATTACTATTTTTTTCAGTTTTCTAGTTTAACGCATGTTGTTTGCATTTGTAATTTAAGATGATACTAAATTGCTTTATGTAATGTGCCCTATTATTAAATGTGATTGTGGTCCTTGTGTTAGTGAAAATAATTAAATAAATGTAATGTATGTGCTACATCCGTCCCGGCAATGTCTTAACGCGTCACACGTCCCATAGCGTATTATTTACAGCAATAATTGACATTTCTCACATATTCCGATATATTGGCGCCGTTCGATATAGGATGTATCGTACCTACCGATCGTTCGATTCCTACGTGACATATTTTATGTATATTCCACTGAATCGGTTCTCACAGTTAGCACACGTAGAGAATAGTCTGTCTAGAATATCATATTCTTAGCCTTTTTTGCTATTCAGCAGAAGGTTAAATGTTCGATTTTTATATGAAAACATATCTATAACAAAACATAATTTTTTCTTACAGTTTTTAAAATTTCCACGAAATTCATATATAGAAGCAGCAAAATTCAATTTGCTCCGCTTCCGTAACTCCAGATGCTACCTAACTAAATCTAAGTGAAACTAAATTGAAAATTTTATAAGACGTCGACTCTTCTTACGTCCTGGCACCTACCGCCTGCTGAATTCTCAATTTGCACCACGCAGGAATAAGTATTACATAATAGAATTACCTACATTTCTTTTTTTTATGTTTTAGTGTGGAAACGAAACATTGTTAAAAATTAAAGTAGGTGACAATTAATCTTGTGATGCACAAATGAATATACCTACCTACATAGGCACACGTCATCAACAATCAGGCGGTCAGGATTTATCTCTGTGATGACACTCAAGTGCCTTTAGATTGCGCAACGTAGTTTTTCATCAAGTAGAAGTAGAACCGATCCCTCATTTTTCTAATAGGTATAGATTTTCTAGTAGTGGTTCGAAGTGTGAACTTGTGCCCGGTGTATGCCAATAGACTCACTATCTATTCCATAATGGGACATAAACGTAACTGGTGATAGGTGTGGTTATACTACATTCCTCTACTTACATCTTCGGGGATCACAGGCGTGATATTACGTAAATGACTATAAATATAAGATACTTAGATACAAATAGATTCGTATTGATCCGCAGTTCAAATTGACGCATTATCCGTGTTTGTCGCCATATTTTTATACAAACATTTATTTATTTTATTATTATTATTAAATCTTCATGGCAGGTCCCGCACGGGGTAAATAGAAGTCACTGAGTGCCAATATCTATATCCTTACGGAATAGACGTGCATATCCAACATTTATCAGTATTTTCAAACACGCTGGTTACGTCTTTTTTACTGACCAAATATTAAAAGTAGATAACACGCTAAATGCAATGACATTCATTTGTATAAATTGTCCCAGCTGTAGTCCAATGTAGAAAATAAGTGTAGGTAGAAATGCAGCTCATCCATGAACGGATACACTCGCCCGCTCCACGAGATCCGGCTGTCATTGTGATGCAAATGTGTTCGTTGTCTGCCTCCAAATTACCCTTTCGGTCAAACGGGAGCGACCGATGACCAAAACATTAGAACCCACCCTTTTAAAACCGTATCGACCCTACTAACCAACTGGACGCAATTTACACCTTTATCATTAAACATTAATGATCACAGTCGCTTGAAGCCACGCGCTTCGGACGTATGCCGGCATATTTCATACAGATATAGTGTTATGAGAGTTGGTAATGTGGTACTGTGAGATGTTGGAATGGAGTAGCAATTGTGCGGACAATAATTATGGGGCACTATGGCGGATAATAACCAGACATGGATAATATCTTGTGATTCTCTAAATCGTTGTTGGTACCTACTTAATACACGTGGCGACGCGTATGTTACGCGCATTATGATGGAGATAGACGTTCACAACGTGAGCTGTGGAAGAGAACAAAAATTAGTCATGTAGCACAAATAATTTTTGTATTATACACATTTGGAAACGATCCGAAACTGCACGTGAACATTTCATTATACGTTGCTATATTTAATTTGTGTCTTAGTTACGATAAACTGAACTAAAGGAAACGATTACTTTGTCATATCAATGAAAACGCAGACATTCTTAGAAACATTTTTAGGCGTATTAGGCAAAATGTTTGAAATAGTTGTATGAAATATGTGTTCTAGATTAGGTATAAGTTGTGTGTTGTATAGTAATTTCAAAATAACAAAGTATACAAAATAACAAGTATGTAAGTAGCTTCAGATCGTAAAAAGAACTGGTTCATATTTAATAGGTTCAACTTTTTTTGAATATATTCTGCGGACAGGAGGATCGTTGTTATTTATAAAACACGTTTTATTGATTCGCTTTTACAATACAAAAAATACGGTAGTTTATTTCGCACGTTAAATCTTTTCATCCGGCTGTTATTGGTAAAATGGCGATCATAAATATTACAATACTGTCAATTGTAAACTTGTGTTCAACCTGTACCTAATTATTGTCTACAATGTAACAACGTAAGTTAAATGTGTTATAAAGTAGGGATGTCACATATCTATATGTACATATGTTCGATGTGATTTTGAACGGAATTTCTCTGAAGCTGTAGTCCTTTTTATGGCTCGCCTAGTAAATGGTGCATAAACGTTTCTAGATAATGTACGCGTATTGTGGGATCCTTTCTTACTAGTTTCTATGTAAGTAAAGATAAAACGGAAACAAAACGGCGTGTTTAACCGACACGCTCTCCCTTGGGCACAGCTTCCTCGCAATTTCACAAAACTCGCTAGATACGTATGTACATAAATATATATATATATGTATACCGACCACTGTACATAGTTTGCTTGATTATATTCCAGGGCCAATTTAAAATGAACCACCGCGGTCTATGCAAAACATTTTAAGCTGCAGTAAGACTTGTTAATGTATAGAGAACTGGAGTGAAGCTGGTTATTTTCCTTAGAGTGAAATCAATAGGCTGACTGGAAACTAAATTCAAAAGCTACATATATATTAGAGACATGTACTCTTTCGTTAAAGTGTTTTTAGAGCACTCAATGTACGAAAAGAGTTAAAACTCGGGATTAACGTAAAAAAGTTTTAATACAGTTGTTGTGACAGGAACTGAGTTACTGGTTTATATTTAAAGGCTACGAGCCTCAACCCTCAATTGGCTAGTTTCCAAGCGGTCGTACAAAGAGTTTCAAGCATTTATCCAAGCCGCAAAAATATTTACCTGACGCTTTTACGTTATCATTATCGCTATCCAGATAGTTAGGAAAAATAAATATTTTAGATACACTAACAGCATCGTAACATTAAAGAATGTTTGGAATTCGGACAGTGAAACTTTCATACGTCTGTACCTACCTGTAATACAGTTACGGGCGTTTGCACCGATTATGGAGATATTCAATACATGCTAAAACATTAATAAATCAAATAGTTGAGATAACAGAATAATATTACAAATGACCTACTATAAAACATTTGAATATAGCGTTTTCCATTTGCAATGACCTTCCACAACTCCCGCGCGTTTAGCGCAACCAGTAAAAATAAACGACGATCAATGAAAGCCCGCAGGCCAAGAGTGTATGGTCTCGAGGCTCTTTCTATTCGGGCAAACACCGGGCGGTATTATTTAAGCGGGCCATATCGATTTATTTTATCCAAAACTGCCTCAATTATGACATTAAATCAGATAATAAAATCTATAAAATGTTCATCTTAGACGTTAGAATCGAATAACTTTATTCTATGACGGTGCCGCGTGAAAAAATACATCGACTTAGCCGTATTCGATTTTTTTCTTTGTTTTGTTATCCTAGACATTGGAAACAGGTAAGGTGTGGGAATAAGGACGGATAAGGCGATCCTGCACGCTTGATCAAACATAGATAAATTATTTTGGTTTACACTCTTCGCTCGACTGCTATATACACAATAGCTTTAATGTAGGAGACTTCAGCCAGTACCAGTTATGTAGATTACGAAGCGATAAGTTCAGTATTTAAAGCTCTGAGCATTCTATATTGGATGGGTGATTATTTTTGTGGTTTAATTTGCAATCGAGTTGCAGGTTATCGTAGTATTTTTGTCGTGAAGCTGCTATACACCTATATTAC
>DVPD01000105.1:0-14515 GCA_018237605.1 Apyrrothrix (Melanopyge) sp. n. Burns01
GATAGGTGAGTCTTGGCCTCCCTCGGCACCTGCGTCCGTCAACATTCGCATTGTATATCTGCTTCGTCATTCTTTCAACAGTCATTCTCACAACATGTCCGAACCATCGAGGCATGCCCTTATTCATTTTTACACCAATACTCTCTTTCATACAAAGCATCTTCCTTACATCAGAATTACGAAAGTGGTCGGCGATTTAGGATTTAGACTAACTTAGATTTTCTGTTTAAAATTTCTAGTAATAAGCTCGGAACATAGATTCGTGCCCGGCGAATTGCAATAGACTCACCACCTATTGGGACGTAAACGTAACCGATGAAACTTGGAATTATAATACACTCCTCTGCATACCTCTTCGAAGATTACAGGTGTAATATTACGAATAATAAATATCCATGAAATAGAATAATCCGAAACACAAAAATACGTTTTAATATTAAAACTTTTACTACATATTTTTTCATACCCAAAACGTCTTGATTTTTTGTGGGTCACCGAGAATAGGAATAATACAATATCTCGGTTATATTTTCACGAGAGGAACTTTTAAAAAGAAATGGCATGTGTCAGATCTCACGTTCCAATATTTACACTCGAGAAACTGGGTTTCCTCCGCGCATACTCGATTCTTTCCAACTGTCAACATATCCGCAAATATTCCATCGGTGTTTCTCACACTTTTTACCGCGCATCAAGGAAATAACTTAAACTTTGGGCGATGTTCTCGCCTTACTGTGACAGTATGAAATACTTACGTTCCTTAAAGTAGAGGACATATCCGAAATAGAAAAGTTAATATTGAACGGCTACTAAAATGACTAATTAAGAAATTTTCTTTATAATGTTTTTCTAGAACTGCACTATAGTATTCTGATTTCGAGCATGAATAAATAAATTAATTAAATCAAAGTGACGTGCTGGTTATGCAGTAATAGCTTAGTCGTTGAGATATTAGACTTCCGCAAGATGGGTTCAAACCTGGCCTTACAAACCACTGTACGGTTTTAAGATTAAATATTACGTTCTAAAACAGTATAAACTACGGCCTTAACTTTTCTCATTCAGAAAAAAGACCCAATTGGACATATCCAACAACAGAACTTTAAAATGGTTGATGACGATTATATTGTTTAAATTACGTTCTGGGGAGAGTACAGTGAGCAAGAAAGAAGGAAACTCAAAAATTAACAAATTCCTTCATTAGTAGCACGAAATACTGGATTCAATTTCGTAACGCATACACTTAAGTACTGACAAGCATTTTAACTTAACCGCAAGACACTTACTCGAGTAGAAAGAATGTTCTATCCACTTGTAAAAATACCTTAATACGGTCCAACGAACCTTCTGTCCTTCATCAAGAAAACTACATATAATCATAACCATAAGTCATGAGCGTCCTCGGCGTACGTTCCATTAATAATGTAGGGTGACAACGGCGCAGGTGGCGCCGGGACGCGCCACGATAAACGTCCCAATGCATAATTGAAGGCGTGCCATCGCGCTTACGTGACTCCCGCTAAATCTCCAAAGCGTAATATCTACTTGTGCGGCTAAGTGTGATGGATGATTTTCCGTTAGAGGCCTCCGCTCCAGGCTACAGCGTATATGACATCAGTGTACACACACCTTAACATTGTAGCTTTGAACTTATAGTAGAGTAGCGTTATCAATCGATGTTGACATAAATATTTCATTTTCAAATGTTAATAGTAATTTTATCTCATTATAACCGTTTTACAGCTGTCAAATACAACTTTCACGAGCATCAAAAATCGCTCAACCCCAAACAAATGCATCAAATATATTGTAATATTGAAAGCAATCTATTTAAAAAAAATTGAATAAAATTTCCTACCATTCTACATGTTTTTGATTTGTACGTATAGAATTGGTGCAAAATGTCGTGGATAACAGATGAATTTATTATGTCATACATATATTTGACTTTGGCTTTTCAATATCAAACTGCACTTTAAATTGCAATTTTAATGAAATTAAAAAAAACATATAATAAACGTGTAGATCCGTTAATTGATGCTAGATAGCTCACACCATTAATACATGTCACTACCACGCTGTAACGTAGCAGTCTCTTGACCTTTCTAACGCTTAGCCTGTGACCTCTGCTGCGCCACGTGGCCGCTCACCCCTGCCACGAATGTTAAACGTCATCCGACCCTATTTGTTAATCTTAAAATATCCACACTTTAGTATACCGACGCGTTCATTATGACGCCACGCTTCTGTTTACCCTATTCGTAAAATTCACCTCGGTCACACGACTTGCATTAAAATATGGAATACTTTTTTTGAGAAGAGCCATTGTCAATGCAAACTCAATTGTCGTTGTAGAAAGAAATTTATTTCAATAGATCAACGTTCATTTATTAAATTTGTTTAATTAATAACAGTTTTCATCATTAATCCCTCATATTTTTTATACGAAAACAACCCGATTACTAAAATGCACAACAGAAAACGTGTATAATATTATATATGTATAATATCAATAACACGTATAAAAGAATACTGCCTCGTTGATCGAGTGATTGCAAGCGCGACGGCTTATCGAGCGGTCCTGGGGTTCAAATCCCGGGTTGGTGTACTATTGGATTTCTCTAACTTAGGACTTTTTGTTAAATTTTCTAGCAGTGGCTAGGGGTCTGGATTTCAGCCCAGTGTATGTCAATACGCTCACCATCTATGCGATTGTAGGGCATAAAGGTAAGTTTATGCCCCACAATCGCATTCGTGGTAGAGTACTACGCTCCTCTGCCCCCATCGTCGGGGATTTTACGGGCGTGATGTTACATTTTATATACGTATCAATAACAAATAATAAAACTATCTTCTAACAAATTCGCACATTCAGAAGATACTGTCCCACGCTGGGTACTCTCTAAGCACAACATAATAATTATATTCGCTTGAAACATAATGTAATCGCTTATACCTTTGATCCCTAAGATACTACGAACGGTCTAATTGTATCGAAATTCACAAAAATTCTCACACTACTCACCTAATGATATGCAAATAACGTTAGTGCTTTTACAATTCACAATCGCTCCTAGTATATGCAAATTACCCAGCGTCCCATCTCTTACGGCGAAGTCGTCAGAGCGGTCAGCTTATTTTACGATTCGCGAGGTCAAAAACAACATAGAGGGGTCATTTCTTCGATATCTTACCCATCCACTGCACCATATCATTCCCAGTTCGAACACCATGAGATAAACACCTTACGAACATTATCTATTAACCCAGTAGACCTTATACAGTGTTTGTTAATTGGTTATTTAAAACAAAGTATTGCATTACTTTACAATTGGTTCTAAGATTTTGTTTGAGAACATGGACGACTGGATAACACAATTATTCCAGACAAATAATTTCGTCAAACCAAAGGTGAGTCTCTTATTCTTATGTATTTGATTATGCTATGTGGAGAATTAATCATGCGAAGTATAATTGGAACAGTAATAGCATTAAGAAAAGTACTTTCGGGAATGAAATATATATACAACCATACTCTGGAAAATTGTGACTGTAATCTGTGATTTATGACAGTAGATATATAAAACTTTATATATGTTGATTATATGTACGTATATAACAGTAGTATTTTTCAATATTGACAATGTCTTTTAAAGTCTAGAATGCTACAGTATAATCGTAAATGAAAAAAATCTGGTATAGTAGTTATTAGAACCGTATTAGTATAAAGTGCAGCTGTAATGTAACAGTCAAGTGAATTGATGTTAGATATTAATAACGTTGTGCTCGGAGCGAAAATATACGAAGTGAATTAGAACTGAACGTAGGTAGACACAATGACTAGAGTTTTTCATTCTCCACTAATTAGTTCCTCGGTTGTTTTCTGAATGATTCTAGAAAACAAAATTGTCGTTCGATTATGAGCAAGAAATCGAATCGAAAAATAGAAAAGACAAAGTGCAAGAAATGAGTTATTACATTTTTCACTCTCAAAATATTAACAACGGAAATGAAATACTTGTTACTCTTAAAAAATATTGAATTGATATTTTTATATTAATATAAGAAGTACAGATAAACCATCACTTGATTATATCAATTTACGATAACGTAAATTGATATGATAATATGATATAGCATAAGCTACAATCATGGTTGTATATCAGAATAGATTACAGAAGTAAAAAATAAAATTAATTAACGAAATTCTAAATTTGTGACTAATTACCAACTCTTCCACATTAATGACGGAATTTTGAAACTTAATTGCAACATTTATACGTCGACGTGTAAAATATAGGCTTTAACGCCGGGTAGAATGATGTATGGCAAAAACGTTGCGGCAAAGCTGCGCACATCTGCCGGCGCTTGCCGCGTTGCCCTAACGAGCTGTCATAATAGCTCCCTAAAGTTGCCGGGAAAAACTCCAAATCAAATAAATTACTTTTGGCCGCGTTTTAAGACGAACCAATTTGTATTATGTTTTTTTTATTCGTTTAAAACACTACTGCAACTCGTACCTTCAGTCGTAGATCTTGTATTTAATCTCAGCCGCTTGAAATTTGTATACTGAAATTCGGATATGCATAAAAAGAAAGAAGTCACATACATAGTGTATTAATCCATATATGAAAGAAGCTTTATCAGGTATAATATACGCCACCTGTCTTGTTTTTAAAATACGCATAACATGAATAGTTTCAACAGTCCAATTTTTCATTTATATACTTTAATGGCATTTAGAAACAATATTTTCAATCACAATCAAGCAAAAGTCGACATATAAAAATAGGGCACTTATTTTTATTGGCCAGAGTGGAAAAACACAATCGCAATTTCAAACACCTTTTAAACATAAACCTAAGCAGATCCTTTAATATGTAAGGATTATGGTTTCGGCGGTACTATCAAAAGTTCTCACTTTTAGATATAAAAGCTTTAGTACTTTCCAAATCTCGTATATTATGCTCGACTAACGGCTTCTAAAAACTTCCAAGGCTTTTAGATACGAAGACTTAGCTCCCTGTGGTAAGCAGCTCCGAAGAAATTGTCTTAGCTCCGTGGAGCCCGGAGAATATAAAAATATATTCGTTGTCAGACAAGGTAACCTTTTATTTTGATATACGTAACATCAGGCCTGTAATCCCCGAAGAGGTAGGCAGAGGAGTGCAGTACACTTTATTTTGATATCTTTACAAAATGTGCCTTATTCATTTAAATTGTATTTTACATGTAAAAAAAATGTTACATGCGATTTGATTGATATGTTAATCTGCTTTTAACTAAATTTATTTTCACTGATCATCGAACAGTAATCGAAGCTACCATTATTTCTTTTATATTTGAATGTTACTGAGATTCTTGTCAAAGAGTATTCCTCTAAAAAAATTCTAATATGTGCTGTTATTTGATCATAAACTATTTTTATAAACTAACAGTAGGAACGTAAACATTTAATGTTTTGTTTTAATTAATGTACTTGTGACATAATATTAACATCACGTCAGGTTCGTTACAGGGTAGACAGAGACTACCAAAAACCAAATATTTCCACCCTTACAGGCCTGACATTCTTTTTCTAAACATAAATGTAAACTTTAACAATGCCAAATCTCACACTGCTCCACACGCGCAACATTCTTAAACAAGAATACAATGATTTCTATTAACGAATTAATGAGTATATAGATAAGTCAAAGTACTTTGAATCGTTCCGCTGTTGAAGCGATCTGTGCATTAATGTGTTATCCACTTACTTAGACAACGCGGAGGGTTCCATTCAAAAGGTATTTCGGTGTTGACACTGACAATAGCAAGCTTGCCCGAGTTCTGGTTGCTAACACTACTAATCCTTTTGTTCCCTAATCACCGTCTTTTATTCTAAACCTTGCGCGAATCAACGCAAATTGAACGGCAAAGTTCGTCATTCACAATTTCAATTAACTTGCAAGGAAACAATAAACATTAAACCTAATTAATTAAACACATTGTATTGTACTCATTACCGACAAATTTAAGTAATTACGTCGGTAAAACAAAAGCGGGATGTATTGTAGTTTAATAACAACATTTAAACGTGGAATTCATTTGTGGAATTGGTTTCATTTTTAGTGTAATTAGTTTCGTTTATTTTAAACGTAACATCACGTCTGTAATCCCCGAAGAGCCAGGCAGAGGAGTGTAGTAATATTTACGACCCATTATGGAATAGGTGGTGAGTCTTTTGCTGTACACCGGGCACAATTCCAGATTACGAGCCACTACCAAAATATATACTAGAAAATCTAAGTTAGGAAAATGTAATAAGTACTCCAATCCCGACCCGGGACTTGAATCCAGTATGTTTCGATCAGCAATTGCGATTGCAACCAACACGAAAAGCGCGGCAGTTAAGTTTATTTTAATTGCTTATAAAATGTTTTTTGCTAATTGGAATTATAAAAAATTTGTACCATGCCCTACTTATTAATGGATCCTACCCTGTTTAGAGCCGGACGAAAGTTTCAATAAACGTAAATGAATAAATCAATTGTGTTTTCACAAACGAAAAACATACACAAATTAACGCTTTTCAAATATATTAATTATGTTAATGAAAGAAGTATATAACTAATTACACAGTGCCTGTTTAGAGGGCGTAAAATTGACCTATAATTACAACTTCCCTTTTAAACCGGCGAAGATTTCGCCGAGACCATCAAAATCCATTAATTAACTTGGAATATTAAGGGGCTAAGAGGAGGATGGAAAGTTTATAGGTACCTGGAAATTACAAAGTACGTAATACGGTTTTCGAGTCTTTTGAACTTTTGTGAAGCTATCGTAAATTTCACAGGCACAACAGACGAGTCCGAAATGTGTGAGCGCGGCCGCTGGCGGCAGCGCGACGAGCGGAGCGATTAGCGGAACGCGCGTCGATGACTTGAAACCCGTAGAATGCAACTTGTGTCACCGTAAATTCAAAAATATACCCGCCCTCAATGGCCACATGCGGCTACACGGTGGATATTTCAAAAAGGTAAGTAGTAGTTGGATTGTTATATGGAACCCGAACATATCTGCTCGAACAAAATTCTCGATTTTCCTAAAACAATGGGGAATGGTCATGGTGAGCTTTTAAACAAGGGCTCTGAGTGCAAACAGGCTTCACTAAGCTGACGCGCCCTGAGTTTTCAGGCTGAAGACCCTCACACCCCAATAAAAAAAACTATATTGTTTAAGTTATACTATATTGTATAAAATAATAAAAATCATTTTACACATAACTCGAGGTCATTCGTAACAGCTATTATGCAGTTCTTCTTCGTCTCACTTCTAAATAAGAGTCTCCCCGCAATTGCCTGACCTGGACCATGCTACCAGTGCCGAAATGGCGGTACTAGCGGTGCCTAGGCATCGGGCGCAGATCCTGGAGAGGCATAAAAGTAATTTATGGCTCTCCAGGATCTGCGCCCGATCCAATAGGAATAGGAAAAAAATTTAGTTGTACCTTATCAGCAGCGTTACCGAAGAAGAGATGTCAATGTCAGGTCAAAAACCCATATGGCCCATTACTCATGAGCGTAGTTATAGGAAATAGCAGGGGGCGCATGAAAAGCTATTCACACCACTGAATACTACACCACAGTGCTCCAGTGCGGATTAACGGAGATAACACAGTTACAGCATTTAGTTTTAGAAACTTACTTCTCATTAAAACTCATTTAATCTCTATGTAATGTTTAGTGAAAAGGAAAACAGACGATTTTTGGTTAATTTATTTAAGCCATAAAAAAGATCTCAACTATACGAGAAATTTCAAAACTATAGATGATTTGTACTAATTTCTACATTAATCTATCAAAAACAATAATACAATAATCTATCAAAAACATTTATCATGCTGGAATAGTTTCAAAATGTTACTATTAATATTCTTCAAATTGTAACGTTCACATGGTTTTGATTCTCCGTCCTCCTTTATAATTAAATATTTTTTATCTTATTTTCCGTTTTATCTACCCTAAGGCTACGTGGAAAGAACAGATCCTATGTTTTCACATATATGTTTTCCTTATTCGTATTTACATTACGTGTATCTAAAGATTGTACTTAACTATACCGTATTTGATTTCTTGGGATACGCAATTATTTGTTTTATCTCTAATCTGTTCGATATATTGTTGTCTAACCAGGATTCGGATAACAAGAAATTAGATAAAAAGGAATCTACAGGGCCACCACTTCAAACAGCGTCTATTTCTGTACGAGCACTTATTGAAGAAAAGATCATCAGCCGACGGGGCGCAACTGCGTCTTCTGTTGGTACTGCCTCCTCAACAACTACGGTGTCTTCAAAAGGTCAATGAAATACCGATACACTTGAAAATGAGCTAAATATACAACGTTTGATTAAAATCCTTCTTGCAGGCGCAAATATCGACACTGTGACCACACGATCTGGGTTCGTTGCTCCAGCACCACCACCGTTATCAACCATTCGGACACCGGTCACTTCACCAGCGTCCCCAGTCCCGACGACCGCACAATTTGTGTCACCAAAAGTCCCACTCATTGTAACTTCTACTACAAACACCTCCACGAACATCACCACTACTCAAAGAGACTCTACTTTGATCGAATTATTAAAAAAGGGTAACACAAAGGTAAGTTATTTTAAAAATTACGCCATATTAAATAAATCTTAATAATTATTGTTTCTTATGCGATGTTTTTAAATATAGCAGGTGGTTAAAAGATCGGCGTCAGACCCGGGACAATCATCTCCACAACAACAAGAATACCCTTTCCGTACTGAAGTGTTTGGAGTATCGTTCAATTCTGACGATGGATATTTTTCACCGGCTCTTAATGAAGATACCTTTCAATTCACATCGACTCCGGACCATTTAGAGGAATTAGCATCGTTAGAAGATTATGCAACAGTTGCTGCATCCATTCGTGAACGCTCGCCAGTCACTTTCCCGTCCAGTCGGCGACTAGCCGCAGTTTTAAATTCTCCTCTTCCCGAATGCTTGGTCGATTTTGGGGCCTGCCACGGAGGGTCGCCGGTGCCATCTCCAGGCATCGGATATACGGAAAATTCTCCAGGACTTTCTTACAGTACTGGAGATTCTCCAAGTCTGACCTACACAGCAACTTCACCGGGTGGTAACTATTCAACGCAACCTGAACCGTCACCTGGACTGACTTACCCGACACCCCCAGCGTCCCACGATGCTCATTCACCAGCACACAGTGTACCGCGAGCTTCATCGCCACTCTCAGCTGCCTTTTTTACCGCTACAATGTCTAGCCAAGAAGAGGTAATCAAAATAAACGTACCTTAATACGAATAAAGAATGTACAAATCAAATCGCTTATTAAAACGTGGTGTCTCGTTTCTAGGTTGAAGAAGCTCTGGAAGAAGTACTGCCTGAAGAATGTCGTTCATTAGATGCATATTCATTAGAGCCTTCCCCGACGCCGCGTCGAATCATGCTTAATTCAGAAGATCCACTTCTGTCGAGTAGTCCCCGTGACTTTTCACACCAAAGGCCGGTTCGCCGGTACGGTCGCTTAGGGGTTCCTTCCATTACTGCTCCGATCGGTCAATGGCAGCAGGATACGTCGTCGCTGCAGGTACTATTTAGGATTAATGACATCGTTAATGACTTCATTAATAGATTTTCATTATTAAATATGATGCTGCATGTGTCATTGTTAATTACTATGCAGGTGTGCGTTGAAGGTAGAGAATCGGTACCCGCAGTATTCCTAAGTCCGAACAGCGTACCGGCGTCGCCGCAGCGGCGCAAGCGGCGCGCGTCGCCGGCCGGCCCGTGCCGCTCGCGCATGCGCCGCACGCCGCACCACTACACGCCGCAACCCATCCTGCCTCCAGACAGAGACGGAACGGGCCTGCTCATTGAGATTACACAGGGTTCGTTTATATCACTCTACTTTTTGCATTGATGTAAAATTTAAATAAATATTAATGTTTCAAAATATTCCATAAAATTATACGTTACATATTAAGAATGCTTTTTTGATAATATGGTACCGACGTGAATATATACTATTCGCAGTACAAACTGTACATTAATGTTTTTATAATTATTAAAACAATTACTTTCATTACGTGAAAATGAAACAAATTGGAGTAATAACCTAAATATTAACGCTTTTTTAGGTGACATGCAGGTGCATGTCGAAGAACCTCGCCTGCCACAAATAAACATTGGCGTCGATTTCCAAGCGGATATACCAGAGATGTGTCCTGACCGAATAGATTTACACAGAGCTCCCGAACAACTTCTCTGGGATCCCGGTATAAACGACGCGTTAGACGACGGTGAAGGTATGCACTTATTAAGTAAATTTATTGACTTACAATGTTTAATGTCGTTTAGTTTCCAACTCTCTTTTCAATACTCTTATTTTTCAGTGCGCATGTTCATGGAGCTAGCAATGTGCGCGGCCATGCCGGTGGGGGGTCACACGCGAGAGTTCGCGCTGCAGACGCTGGGCGAGTGCGGCGGCGACGTGCGCGCCGCCACGCTGCGCCTCATGTCGCGGCCGGCCGCGCCCTCGCAGCACGAGTCGCGCTGGACACCCGACGAGGTCGAAGCCTTCCTATCCGGCCTCAGCCACTACGATAAGGACTTCTTCAGGATTTCACAACTCGTAAGTGCTATCGCACCATGTCTATGGAGCAAATACAAAGCGAAAAGTTCCATTTCGAAGTTCAAGTGTTAATTATTATTATTCTTTCTCTTTGGCAGATAAGAACAAAAGACTCGAAGCAGTGCGTACAATTCTACTACTTCTGGAAAAAAGTCACGAAAGACTACAAATCCCTGTATTTACGAAGCTGGACGACAGATAGTCAGGGTACCTCTCAAGTAAGCACCGCCTTAAACAGTGGGCTACACCTTGTGTTCAGGCTCGCTGACGATTGAGAATGTTAGGATGTTAACACAGTGGGCTTGTCGCACGCAGGGCCCCGCGCGCCCCGCGCCGCGCGCCCCGCCCGCGCCGCGCGCGTCTCCCGCCGCCGGCTACCCGTGCAAGATCTGCGGCAAGTAAGTGCCGCGCCGCTCGCAGCGCCGTTCGCAGCGCCGACCCGTGTCGACCTGTCGACGGCGGCTCGCTAAAGCTATTCACGCGACACGTTCGCTCGTTCCGACTCGTTCCTTCTGTATTCTTTTCTCGCGCCATTGTATCCACGCGTTTGGTTTCAACTAAATTGTGCGTGTACAATCAATTGTTAGAGAATAATTTTAGTATTTATACGCAGCTGTATTTTAAGTTGTTATGCAATGATTCGATGAACATCATCGATTCGATATTCGTTATTCGATATTCGATGTTTGTATATGTTGTCGTTTATCGAATCGCTGCGCAATTCGGTGTTATCGATGTTGATTGCATGTCAAATTAATGTTTTCGTAACTTCTTCATGAAATGATGGTTCAACGAGTATGAGGAATAAATAATTTCATTCAACATAGAAAGATTCCTGTGACAATTGGTTATTGATATTACATGTCCTCGTTGTAACAATTGAATATACAAATGCGATTGAAGATTTTTGTAATAATAATAACCGTGAACAGTCAAAAAATGACTATTAATACGTTATACACTTAAAAAATATTATTTTACAATTTCGAGTTGCCTTTGTGTGTTCAATCAGCTTTAGTTACATGAAAGAGGAGTCATGCCAGTGTCCCAGGGACCACACTATGATAAATAGGATGTTAAAGGTTGTAAATATGGGAATAATGTATTTTCTTATTAAAATATAAAGAGAGATGAATATGTCCATTGCATAGAAAAATGATAAGTGTATACACATATAATTTATTTTATTGCACATATTTATAAGTGTAACGATTAAAAGAGATTTTGTGTATTAATATTGTATATTAATAATCGTGTAGGTTTCTGCAATACTAACGCTTCATGCTTGCCTTGGCGCACTATGCTTCAATTGTTTTACTTCTGTTTAGAGTTTATTTAATTTTTTTGCTTCATTTATTTTATCTTTGGTTGCGCAATGTTTAAAGTGTATCCCTGTTGTGTTTCAGAATATTTAACAAAGTAAAAAGTCGTAGCGCGCACATGAAGTCGCACCGGCCGCTCGACGCCGAGCCCAAACGGCCAAAATTCGAAAAGCCTTATGAAAAGGTGGAGAGACCTGACGACAGGCACCCCGCGCGCCTCGCGACTCCCGCGCCCCCCGCGCCGCCCGCGCCCTAACCGCCTCCGCGCGCACTCTCTCTCTCTCTCTCTCCTCGTTTCACTAATAAAATACTCCATTTCAATGTCCTTGATCATATTTAACATCCTCCCTCCCCGCCGCGACTGATGCGTCCGTCGGCGGTCCGGGTCTCGCGGCAAAAACTGAAATTTTTAAGCATTTACCACTAATATTGCAATTAGAAAAATCCATTTTTAAACGTAAATTAGAAACAGCCACATAATATTTATTAGCTAGTGAAGAGTTAATTAGTTTTTGGATATAACGATGAATTTCGAAACGCGAGATCTACTATCTGTTGATAAATGTCTAAATTATTTTTATTATTGCTAAGCATGAGAAGAGCGCCATAAGATATTTTGTATAACGAATGAAACGTATATGTAAGTAGTTAGGTGTGATCTTCGTAAAGTTTTTCTATGACAAACGTCTCAATGTGACCTTGCAAGTGTGATGTAAATAAAACGGTAGTTCGTCGTTGGCGCTGCGGTCCAGATCGATGGGCTCCAACCGCAATAATGTTAATCTATGTAACTATTGCAACTACTATGTGTGATAAATTTAACTAAACTCGTGTAGTAACTACACTACCTCGTTTCTATCGAAATGTTTGATTTTATTGCGAGCTCAGCTCATTATTACGTTGTGCTTATTTGCTCAGTATTTAATTTGTTATTTCGTAGTTTATTTTTGTTTTTATCCCTCTAGTCTTATTAGTAATAATTTACAGAGCGCTCTGGAATACGTGCGCGTAAATTTATTTAAGTAGATAATAATAATTTAAAATGAATCAATTCAGCATCCGTACCGCACCTACTAGTCACATATCGATGGACAGTTTTAGATAAATATTGACAGACGAAGAGACGCTTCTGTAAATTATCTGTGCTCAAGTTGAAACGTCACTGTAACAGCTTTTCGCGCGCTGCCGACGCGCCATGTTGAAAATATTCTCGTCGTCTTTGACATAATAAAATCAGAGCGACATGATAGTCGCCGTTTACAGTTGTTAAACCGTTCGAATTAAATACGTAAATGTTTAAATAGATTGAAAACCTCGTGGTTTCACCGTGGCCTTATATTAGCTTTATATACCTTTAATAATGTATCGACTAATAAAACCGCATACGATTCATTTACTGTATCTATATAGAGTGATGTTTCATAAATACTCAAAAAACATTGATATTCTTCTTGATCCCAAATATTTCACAGAAGCAGACAGTAATAATAGGGAGGAGTAATATTTTTTTACACAAATATTATTGAAATGCTCAAATGTTCTATATTTTATGTTGGTAATTTTATTGTTGTACTTACTTGTTGGTCGTCTTATGTTGTATGAATATACATAAATGTCGTATTTATAATTCGAGTACGTGTTGTTTTTTACTATATTTAAGCTAATTGTATTGTATGTACGTGTACCTTCGTGTTGTGATATAATATGTTTGAAAGTAATGTGTCTATAATTTTAATGAAATGTACAAATCGGGCAATATAACCAGTTGCTCAAGTTTATATTGCAAGTGTGTGAGACTTGCGCGTGTGTAGAATCGTCTAACTGCCGCCAGCGTCAGGGATCCCTCCTCTAGTGTCACTTCAGTGGTTGTGATGTTTGTTGTTTCTTATTCGTCTCAACTCTTGTCTTCCCAAGCGCCAATATATCTTCTAATGACTAGCTTTTAATTTTGGGGCAGTATTCCTCGTAAAAGACATGTTAATAATTTAAATTTGTTTACTCGTTATAAATTAATTAATTAACACAGTTTAGAAGTATATTCAAATCGTGAAGGAAAAGCGTGTGAAACTCCGTCATATTATGGTCGTAGGACGTATGGTCGAAGCATGCGGATTGAGAATATCTTGCTACTCAATGTTCTTTTCACTATCAAGGTCTAAGCGACCACTTTCGCTTCGTTTTACGACAATTCTGAATATACACCGGAGTTGTTTCCACACGTTCCTTTCCTTCCGCAAGTACCTGAGTGGACTTTGTCTGTGACAAGGACATTCAATGAATTAGGTGTCTTCGTATTGCCGTAGATTTATAAGGTTAAATCTATATTTAAATGTATTTGTACATCACTAACTGTGTGATTATTTGGTTGTGTTATATTTTTAACAAGATAGACAAATTTTTTAACTTTACCTGAACCGTAGTTTGTTGAACTATTTCGGAATCGAAGTGCCAATTCTATTGCCAAAAAACTTATTCTACGTCTAATTTATATTGGTCAGTACGCCGAGTTTAGATAACTCTATGTAATA
>DVPD01000106.1:0-14508 GCA_018237605.1 Apyrrothrix (Melanopyge) sp. n. Burns01
CAAAATATCTTTACTAAGTTACGTATTGTAATCACGACCAAGTTTTTTTTACGAGAGAATTGGTAATCCGCAGTTGAAAAGATACATATTTTTAATATTACCATGTTAAATGGATCGTGTTCATTCTGAATAATCTGGGAAACCACTGAGCGACTACCTTATGGAATAACACATCGGAGATCCTCTACACCCTTAGTGTTATGGAGATTGAAATATACTAAGCGTCTGAAAAATAATTGCACGTACACTGCTAGCAATTAATGTGTTTAACGTTATAAATAAAAACCTGTCAGAATAAAAAGCGAGTTCTCACATATAAATTGTATACTCCTAGGATATACAGCGACTACAACAGCGATGACAGCATTGAAGTGGTAAAAGAATGGGCCCAGGATTTCGGGTCTGACTACAACGGGATAAACATAACGGCCGATACTATAGCCCCCGCGCTGCACCACGACGAGGAAGACCACGTTCACTGGAGCCCGCTGCACCGCAGACACGTAATTCAAATCCGAGAGGAAGCGTTCATGTTCGCTAGAAATAGATGGGCGGATTTCATTTTTGTAAGTATTCATTTTGATTACTTCTTTGACCTATCGTTTGCGAACGCGACTGCCGAGCAACAGGTCCTAGATCCAGTCCCGCCTCTAGCAGTGTTGTTACAATTTTCTAACATGAAATTTCCAGTAATAGCTCGGAGTCAAGGTTTGTGCCCGGGGTAATTCCCCCTCCCCCCTTCCTCCGTAGTATATAGAACAACTGGTAAAAAGTGGGAGTAGTACACTCCTCTCCCCTTCGGTGGCGTGATATTATATTTTGTATGTTGTTCTTTATTTTACGTGTTGTTCTAATGTTTTATGTATGATATCCGTTACACCACAGCGTAATAATTATCGCAATGTTGTAGATGATAGACGCGGACGCTTTCGTAACGGACCCGGAAACACTGAAGGCTCTCGTTAATAAAGACGTTACTGTTGTGGCGCCGATGCTGTTGACTGATGGATTATATTCCAATTTCTGGTAAGACATTAATAACGAATGAATGATCGCATTACACGAACATTTATATCTATTACTCTCGAAGATTTACCTGGCGATTGTCTTAGTAATTATGACTGTAAAAAATAATTATTATGGAACTGAGAAATTAATTGACAAAAAATGCAATGATATTAATGTATGTTGTTGATAGGTGCGGAATAGATTCCAAATATTATTATAAGCGGACCGATGATTACAAGCCAATTTTATACCGTGAAGAGACGGGTTGTTTCGAGGTGCCGATGGTGCACACAGCAGTTTTAGTATCCTTGCGTCGTAAGGAATCCGATCGCCTGACGTACAACCCGGACAAGCTGCAATATTACGACGGCCCACAGGACGATGTCATAACGTTCGCTGTGAACGCTATGAACAATGGTATATCCCGGACACTTCATCCACTTAATGCATGTTATGTGTTCTGCATGTTTAGACTTTACGTTGTGTGTTAGCGAATTCAACACCATGTAAGTAGATACGAAGGTTTTAAGACATTTGAACTTAATACCCTTCTTGTTTAAACAACTTCCCCGTTATCGTTGTTGTTTTTTGGACCGTGGCATATGTGAAGTATTTATGTGTTTCGTACATTTTAAGGTATACCACTTTTCATATGCAACGACATTCTGTACGGTTTTCTGATTGCGCCGCTGAACGAGAACGAGGACCTCAAAGAGGATTTAAAACAATTGCAAAATGTCAAATTGGACGCTCTCAGCCGCGGAGTTCAAATACCCCTGCTTAAACATTTTGAAAAACGGGTCACTTATCCGAAGAAATCAAAGTATGGTGTGACTGAGATATTCATGATTAACCTTGAGAGACGCGAGGAGAGGCGCAAACTGATGGTCATGAGCTTCAAGGAGCTCGGCATGGATGTCACTCTGTTCAAGGCGGTGGATGGCAGGTATAAATCGCTAATTCATTGTGTTCAGATAACTTGCATGGAGCTTTTCAAATATTTATATCACCCGTACAACAGTACTAAAATGTATTAATGTTATTTATTTCAGAAACATGACAGCCAATACTTTGAACAAACTGTCCATTAAGCTAATGTCGAGTTACGAGGATCCCTACCACAAAAGGTACATTGTTACAAGGATTATTTACTGTAATAGTTTTATTTCTGTATCTCATTGGTTAGTGAACCTGACTGTTGCGCCGGGAGTAGTGGGTTCGATACGTACCCAGGATAAAATGTTATTGTGATGAGCACAAGTATTTATTCTGTCTGATAAAATTTTTTAATGTTTATACATATGTAGTTGATGCTTACTTGGGCTTGGGATCAGATGGCCGTGTGTGGAGACGTTCTAGAATATTATTATAAGTTTATTGTACATTGCATTTTTACTTTATTAACGTTCCTCATGTTTTCAGGCCAATGAAGACTGGTGAAGTTGGCTGTTTCTTGAGCCATTATAAAATTTGGGAGAAGGTAAGCAATATACTCATGAATGCCATACTCATAACTAACAACAAGCTTTTTATCATGCTGCTGTTGAATAACCGTCTCCTCTCAGAACCGGTAGCGTTAAGGCCAGGGTGTGCCAAGCTATATATACATATGTATTTAATTTTATCATAATATACTGATACCTCTCGTAACTAATTTGATATATGTTTCTTTTAATATATTCAGATCGTGAAAAAACGCTATGCAGTAACAATGATTCTGGAAGATGACATCCACTTTGTATCCAACTTCCCCGAGAAATTCAAGCAAGTGCTACATGAACTGAACAGTCTAGATTGGGATTTATTGTTAGTATTTATGTATATTATATATACAATTATCTTAAACATTTTCATTGTTTTTTATTATTTAGCTATAAGCTCGCGGTCGAGTGCTGTCCCACCTGATGGAAAGCGAGATGCAGCCTAGGGTGTAGCACGCTCGCCTAGGAAGTGCCTATTCACACTCGTCTTGTCTGTTCAACAGTGTATAAAAAATAAGATTTATCTAGTCGTCCTCCAAATTTTGTGGCTTATTGTTTGTTGTCCGGTTGTAGTTTTGTTATCCTGTGACCCCTTATGTGGTATTTAATTTTTTTGGTTTTACTATAATGTTATTATCATTGCAGGTATTTGGGTCGTAAAATTCTTTATGACACCAAGGAGCAGTTCGTTACGGAGCACATAACCAGACCTCTCTATTCGTATTGGACTCTCGGGTATATGATCACCTTCCGCGGTGCGAGGAAACTGATTGCATCCAAACCGCTCACCAAGATGTTACCTGTCGACGAATATCTGCCCATCATGTTCAATCAACATCCCAAGTAAGTGAGCCAAGTGGCACTAAAACGGAGCGGCATTAACACTGGTGGCCGCAGTTCTTAATTCAAAAAAATCGATCAGCCACTCCATTCCACAGCCACTCCACTCCACAGCCAATCGATCAGACCGCCTTCAATTGTGAAATATGTGTTGTCAGTAGCCTAATGTGTTTTAACGCTCAACTTCGTTACAGTGAAACTTGGAAGTCGATGTTCCCGAGGCGCGATTTAATTGCATTCTCAGCGTCTCCGCTCCTAATCAACCCGACTCACTACACGGGCGAGGACGGCTACATCAGCGACACTGAGGACTCGCGCCTCGTCAACGAGCCCATCAAGCCGGCAAAGCGATATGCGAGGAACGAGTTTTAACGGGACCCGCTTGCAGACGCATCGCCCCGATTCTTACTTTTAAGATTTAATTAGTTGGCACTAATAAAATTTGCCAAAGATTTATATTCTTCTATTTATAAGTCGCCATGATATTTTTATACCATGTATTAAACTTTCAGAGCTGCGGTTTGCTCTTTGTGCCATAGATTTATTTTAATAATTTTATATTCCTGTATTTGCTGTTAGCCATGGACTTTACGATTTTTTTAAATTGAAGGACGTGTCGATAAATTGTCGGTGTGTTTTTAAGCATTTTCTAATCTGACAGGACATAAAAAGTATGTTTGACGATATTCCTTCTAGAGGTGATGTTTTTGTTAAAAAAACTGTTTTCGATGTTTCAAAGATCATACTAAAATAAACATGGCGTATATGTAATCGATATGGATAAATAATGGCGGAAACTGCATTTAATTTGAATCTTTGGTTTTTGAGACTTAATCTTATTACGATAATATTATAATATAAGACTTGAAGTGGTTTTCTTCGACACGAATTAACGGTCATTTATAGTAAGGGATTAATTCGACTGTTATTTACCTTATCGGGCTTTTTACAAGTGCCACGGGACAACTGTTTTCGACAGCTGGTGGCTTTCACATGCTGTCCAATACTTAAATGACTTTTTCGCCACAACATATTCTTATAGTCATTACTTAGGCATTGGGTGTACCCAATTAGTTATTGTAACCACATTATAGTATTTGTAAGTCAGTATGCCATGTAATCAAATCAAAATATCTTGAGGCCTTCAAGTTTTCCTATTCAATACATTTGTATGAATTGGTTTGTGTGCAGTTCTGAATTTGTTTGGATACTAACACAAATTTGTACTAACAAATGTATGGAAAAGGATTATTTCAGTGCTATCTTAACATAACATAATAAGCTAGTAACATAATAATAATAAAATTACATAAAAACAATAATAAAACCATAATAATAATAAAATTAAGGTACAAGTCGGTTCTAGGAATAATAATTTGTCTCTGGATATTCCACCTTGAGTGCCATATTCTAACATTCCCATTTAGTTATTTTTTTGATTTTATATATCTATCGAATATACATTTCTAAATGGAAACATGTATTTCTTTTTACCTCACCTACTTTTCGAGGCTTATTTTAAGTGAATACTAAACTATATTTTAAGAACTATGTTTTTGAAGTGAGGTATTAATTCCTATTTTTTTTCTCTGTTGCCAAAAATTATTCTAATGTTATGTGCCATTCGTAATGTCTTTGTCATATTTAATAATAAAGTTTTGAACTTCATTTGACTTTTTATTCCATTATCAGCCAAATGGATTTACATTCCTTACTCAGATTTATACACTTTTTAAGTACCTATCGCTAATTCATATTAATGTTTTTTTCTAATTATTTCGGTAAAGAGAATGAATCGAAAACAGAGGATTTTCAAGAAACCTGTGATACTAATAGTTCCGATGAAATTGAAAACATCGCTTGTTTCATACAAGAACATTATCAAGATCTTTACGACTCTGCGAGGGCACTAAGTAATATAGTGACTATTTTAGAGAACACAGTGCCCGTTTTCAACGATTTCTGTGGCACTGAGAGAAAAGAACTCTTGCATTGCTATGAATCGCGAAATATAGAGAGTTTGGAGTGCGCTCACATCGTGAAACAGTTCGTCAAATGTACACAAAATTTGGGAAGCATCGAAAATAAGCACAAATGTGAATATGAGAGTAATAACGACGTTTAAAAGCTTACTTTATTCACTTTGAATTTGTTCAAGTAAAGTTTTATATAAAAATGGCAAAATCTTTTTTACGTAGATTCCCTTATGAAAATGCAATCATTGTAAAACCCTAAGGAATGAAATCTTAATTATTTAAACCATCGAAATTAAATCGTTGCGTTTACTACCAGTTGGCTAAATTTTACATCAGTACTGAAATATTTTAAATGCACTATTTCAATATAAATATCGAAAGAAATTATGATTATTTACAATACCTAAATTATTGTTGTTAAAAAACATGAATCTATCCTTCATATAGCGTACAATTCAACCTAGATGTATAAAAAGGCGGAGCCTGACAATGGCATAGAGATATTATGTACATAGAGTAGGCGAGCCAATCATAAGTCGTTAGAGAGAGAAAGATAATGAATTTGGTACTCAATTCTCACTTTAAATTATTCTATCTGCTAGCAACTTTGCGGGTCAATTACTGAAGAAGCCAATGGTATATGATTTAATTATTACCAAATGGATATTCTGTCTTTTTATCAACGGACATTTTCACTTACATGCGCGATTATAGCTCACCTACTCTACGTATTATCTCTGTATACAATAGTCCCATAATATGATGTGTAACATCTGACATCTCCCCTTGGCAATAGGCAACATTAACACTATATATATCCTGAAAAAAAGATGGTTTAGGCATTGTTTCAAATTATTTTTCGTCGAAGAATAGTCGTTATTAATGAAAATTGCGTTTTATTTAATTAACACTCCCAGTGTAAAACAATGTTGCCCCCCAAGTTATATGAATAAATTGAAACTTCCGTCACAAAGTTAAAGAAATTTTACTTCAATAGCGATGATAGAAACTAACCTCAAAATATTATTACTACGTAAACGTAACTTCACGCCTATAATCCCCGAAGAGGTAGGAAGAGGAGTGTAGTACACTCCTACGTTTTACCAGTTACGTTTAAGTCCTATTATGGAATAGGTGGTATGTCTATTGCCCTACACCGGGCACACATCCAGACTCTAAACCATTGCTAGAAATGTGTACTAGAAAATCTAAGTTACAAAAATCCAATAGTACCCGACCCGGGATTCGAACCCAGGGCCTCTTGATTGGCAATCGCACTTGCAACCAACACGACAAACGAGGCAGGCACTATTATTATTATTTATTTTTATATTCTACACATTTAAATATATTTATTATTATAATTTACACATAAATTCGTTTATATAACAGCACACTTTACACAGAACCCTGTAGGCTATAGGGTAAGCGTACAGCTGATACATTTTCCTGTATTTCTCTTTCTCGTCACAGACACTGTTGGCTGACAGTACCAAAGTCTCGGAAAATAAGTTGCTATTGCCCAACGTCCAACTTTACCACCGGGCGGGCTCATTGCTCAAATGAAATAGCGTGCGCTTCCCCGGCTTCGTATTACACACTTTCGTCCCATTTCACCAAATCAGTTTCACAGATTACAGGAAAGCGAAAATAAAGATGTTACACATCAATAACGTACAATATTTAATTGACATTTAAGAGTTTGTGAAATTGAAAGACAGGTTTGTCTGAGCGTATCCTGTGCATATATGCAAAACATATATGAACGATATACTTTTTAAGCTAACATGACCTTAAAGAAGATGTTAATTTTTGTTAATAAATAGAAAGTTATACTAAATATATCAACATAATATTGCGGTGAGTACCTATATTATAGGTACAATTTATATGCATTGCTTTTGGGAAGCTCCAACTAATTGAAAATAAGGAAAACATATTGTATTTAGGAATGTATCCATTTTAGAAGATGTGTACCATAAAGGACTCAATGTAATTAAATGACTATGAAAAGGTACATTTTCATTGATAATTAATCAAATGAAAGACTTAATCAGTTGAAGGTTTATTAGACGAAAAGTGACTTTCGAAAATGTGTTTCTTAGTGACATAAAATTACTTTTAGAATTCCCACTATTATGTACATCACTGCTATAATTTTTCATTTATTAACATCTGATTTATTAATTCGATAATAGTTCGTGTAGGTCGTCCAGTCATTCCACGGTTCAAGTAAGCAAAATCATGTCCCTTAGTGTAAGCTACGTTGTATGTGTCTAAATGAATCCATTTAGAATCGCAAATGAACTGCTTTAGAAATGCTGCACAGTTTGGAGACTCTCCGTACTGATTCCGTGCAGTGTTGGCTACGTCGGCTGTTTCTGTGTCCCTAATGCGTTCTTCATAATACTTCCACAGAGGCATGCGCCAGACCCTATCGCCTGTTTGGCTACTTGCTGACTCCATGTAACAGAAAAGATCTTCGGAATTTGTATAGCAGGCGCACGCCGATGCACCTAGAGTATCTATTAGTTCTTTTGACATTGTGCCTACATCCAATATGAACTTAGGCCAATAATTTCTTGCGTATACTAGACTATCAGCTATTAGAAGACGCCCTTCACGAGATGGCAATCTTACATGAATTGATTTTTCGTTAGCACTGTAAATTACATCTCCAAACTTTGGACTACTTCCGTTAGGCATCAATTCACAAAGTGGCAATATGCCTCTAATATTTATTGGCAGTTTAAGTATCGCTGCTGCTCTCGTCACTGCCAGAATGCATGCAGCGCCAGCCATATCACCTTTCATAAGTTTTAATTCGTCACAGGGTTTCAAATCTAGACTTCCGCTGTCAAAAGTTACACCCTTACCAATTAAAACTATGGGTCTTGAGTTGTCATTTGCACCGTAGTAACTAATTTCTACGTAGAGAGGTGGTTGAACTGAAGATTTACCAATCGCTACAAATCCGCCCATTTCATGACTAGCTGCCCATCCCTGTGTTTTAACTTCGACGTTTACATTTAATTCGCAAAGAAGCTCGACCGCGATTTTAGCAAAAGCTGTGGGATTTAAGAGATTGGCTGGCATTTCTTGTAGATATCGTGCCAAATTTTGAGATTCTGCTTTAAGTTTTCCTATTTTCCAACTGGTAGAATCGCAATCGTCGTAAAGCACAATATGTGATTTAGGAATTATGTTATACTTCGAAGGTCGTTTATATTCCTGAAAGAGCCATGAAGCTAATTCAGCTCCTTCAGCTGCGGCTTCCGCGTTACCAAAAGATTCCACATGTATTATAGAAGGTTTAAATTTTTGGAGGGCCCTCGTGGCAGTTCCGGATGCTATCCGAATTGCTTCTTTACTTTCGTCCAACTGTTCCGCACAATTCAAAGTCAAGCACTCGGTTCCAAGGCCGGCAACAGCAACGTACCCAAAGTATTCGTCCAAGTCGTAAAATATTCTATATTCACCGAGTTTAGGGATAGGTGTCAATTTTAATTGTTTCCATAGCTTTCCATTACACTGTTGATCGTATTTACGGGCATTTTCTGTGAATATAGCTGGTTCTCCTTTGACGTTTTCGTTATAATATACTCCAAGAACAAGACCTTTATCTTTGGTGGCGCATGCTTTAGGATCCTTGACTGTTCGGGAAGATACAAATGAATCACAATCCGAACGCGGTATCCGGAATTGGGATATAAATCTCATACATTTCTTACCATACCGAAATTCAAACATATCTAATCAACACTTTTAATTTAGTACAAAATAGGTTTTCGAAAATGATAACTTAAACAGGCATTGCCTACTAGTTTAAATATTCTTACATTTTAGGGTGAATTTATATATACGTATTATATAAATTAAGCACAAAGTTTGTATTATATTTAAGAATTAAATTACGTTACCACACACAACATACAACATACACAAAAACAAGCAAATTTCGCACAATATGTCTTTTTATAAGTGGTCAAGAGGATTTTTTCTTGAGCCAACTAGGAGTATGGCGTGTTATCCATTCAGGAATATTTAAAAAGAGAGTTTCTTGTAACTGTCGGTAAATAATAAGTATTAAAAACGGGATTGCTAATCGTTCGTCCTTGAAAAAGTAAACCCAAAAAGCCAATAACAGCAAACATATGTCTACGGCGTAATCAATTGCAGATCTTACGTTCATTTTGGCCCTTTGTTCGAGTTTTTGGTAGTCTATAGGGATAACGATAGTTGCTCGTTCGGCTTTCCTGAGTAGTATTTGTGTACCTTGAGGATTTCTATCACTAGACTTTCTTGATATTACTAGTTTATTATTTCTTTCCGGAGCCCTCGAAACTGGGGTAATGATATCCTTTTCGGGTTTAGACTTGTGAATGTTGGGTTTGACTTGTTTTTCAGGTATTGATTTTTTTAGCTTAGGCTTAGCAGGAGTTACATTCGTTTTAGTGACGTTATTTTCAGATTTCTTAACAACTTTTTTCTTGATTGCGGTATTTTTCTTCTCTTCCAATAGCTTTTCTGTCTTATTTAATAGCTGCTTTTCAGCAATATTTTTCAAATCTTCTGTGTTAAGATAAAGAGGGACTGTCGGTTTTTTGTGACTACCGTATTCTTTGACAATATTGCCATAATATTCAATAATCGATTTTCCTTCATCTCCAATTTTCTCTTCTATGTTTTCTGCTTTATTAACATCATTATTTTCTGTTTTCTGTACATTTTGCTTATTACCTTTCACAGTATCTTTTTTGCTCAGAATTTTAGGGAATGTAAAAGGCTTTTGTACAGGCATTTTGGTAATTTTCTTAAATATAGTTGTCTTTTCTTCCTTTTTATTTCCATTTTTTAACGATATTCTCTCAGTCCTCACTTCTATATTTGGCTCTAACGGTTCCCGGCGTTTTAGTATTGGCTTTGGTACGAAGTTTGGATCAGGTAAAGGTAGAAGTTTCAGTGGTTCTCTCTCTGATTCCTCCTCATCTTCTTCAATTATTTCGCTAGGGGATAACGCACGAGCAGTTTTGTCTCTCGGATTATATGTTTCCTCTTCATTAGAGTACTGGCTAGCTCTATCTATATCGCCATTTAAACTTCCCTCATCTGAGTATTCTCCATCTGTCGAAACAGTACTAGCTGTATAATCTTCATCAAATGAACCATGTTGCCATTTACCTTCTGAATTTTGTGAATCTTGACGGATAGGTAACGGAGAAGTATCTTTTTTATCTTCCACAGAATTTGATTTCGTTAGAATCTCATCCGTTTTAGTTACTTTTTCAACAGTTTCTTTTGACAAACGAATTTCGTGACGATTATTCAGGTTATGATCAGAATTGTTGTACGGAATGTGATTTTGCTCAGGCTTAGTGGGTTTTTCCATTTTTTGCTTTGATTGTTCTTCTTTTAATGCTACCGCTTTATAGAAGCGAGCCATAGCTTGCTCATGAAGTAACTCTGTGGAACTGACAGCATTGCGTAGCGCTTTAAATGGCATGACGCAACGAGAACTGAGTTCCGGCGCTGATAACGAGATAGGCGGCGGTGACAAGGCATCTTCCAAATCGAGTTGAAACGATTTTCTTTTCTCTGAAAAATAAAATTAACATTTGAAACGTTTGTAACAAGTACCTAACAGTTTCTAGCAGACATCAGATAATAAGTTATGTAGTTAAATAAAATATTTAGTAATTGTAATAATATAGTAATAATTCGCTAATGCTTATAATTTGGAAACAATATTTTGTAGCTTATAAATAATATTTTGATTTGACATTTATAACCATGTTACATTCGGATATTTACAAAAAAATAACTTAGCTGTGATTTATGTACAAGTAATACAATCGCCAATGCTTCCCAGGCAATTCGCTTTAGCTTTGAAATTGATTTTTATGGCTTGTTATGTTTAGTAAGCGCTTCGACTAAGCACGCGCGTAAAATACTACGAACCCACAGCGCGTATTTATAGGACAAATATGCGTCCACTAATGTTTCGGCTCACAACTGCCGAGTTTACAAAATCTTTTTTAGCCTGGTTCACATTCTCATCTAAGATATGGCAGTCAATGTTTACATTTGTGAATCATTTAAATACACACATTTAAATAGACATTTATTTCAATAGGCTGGTATGACTTGCTCGAAATCGATCTGTTTGGAAGCAAGTGCTTGTTTTCCGAACGTATTTTATATTTCAAATGATTTATGTGTTTAATAGAATATTGTAACCAAGGAAGGATTATTAAAAAAATGCTTATAAAAATACGAAGAACAATATTCGAAACAGTCAACACATTTTCGAATTATATTCAGTTGTAGGAAATGTCAAAACAAAAGTTATACTAACCGGTTTTATCGCCTGACTTTGCATTATCAGGATATAGGACTAACATGAACTCATTGCTGCCGGAATGGTCCCGGGAGGGTGAGACTTGTGCGGCGCGTTGCGGTGCTGCTCTTAGTTCGACCTTAGGCGCAGGTTTCGAGGTTGGTTCGGGCGCAGGCGCTACTAGTTCCGATGCAGAAGTCACAGATACGGAACTTCGTTTTCGTCGTGGTGCTGGTGACACTGTTAAAACCTGGCTATCCTCTTTCTTCAGCACTTCATTAATAATGCGTGATTCTACCTCCAAAAATTCCATATCAACACTTCGGCCAGGTATTTTAACAGGTGCAGATTCCAAGCTTGGAGCGCTCATACCGTATGGGCTCTCAGCTTTTACACGAAATCTATACTCGCTTCCCTCTATTAGATCGAAAAGAGTTACGTTTGTCTTACGACTTGTTGTTGCTTTCAACCAGACATTCCACCCACTGCGATAGTATTCAATGACATAATTGCCAATTCGACAGCCTCCGTCGTCTTCCGGTGGCTCCCAGTCTAGTGTGACTGATTTGTCGACTTGACGTGTTACTGACACATTCCTAGGAGGGTCGGGAGGAGCGGTAATAGTGACCAGGAAAGCAGCTGTATCTTCCCCGATATTATTTTTGGCGTGTATCTGATATTCGCCGCGATCGGTTCTCCTTGCATATTGAATTTTCAAGACTGAAAATTTAGAAGTATTCATAATTTCTATACGACTATCTTCAATTATAGGCTGACCATCATGTCGCCATTCAACGGTCGGTGTTGGCTTGCCCACAATGGTAGTTTTAAGAAACACTGTTTCGTTTATTTCATACAATAATCCATCTTCGTATTGGCGTGGATATCGTAGTTTTGGTGCAGCTTCTAAAGCTAATCGTGCTTTGGTAACAGCATGTCCAGCTCGATTTGTCGCAGTGCATTTAATCTCGCCTTCGTCACTCGATAGTGTTTGATGAAAAATTAATACACTTGAATATTCATTTGTTGTAATAGCTGTTCTTCGGCTGCTAAATATTTCGTAATCATCTTTAAACCAAGCAATTGTCGGGGGCGGTGTACCCGAGAAATTTACACGAAACTCCGTTTTATCGTTTTCTAGTACGGTTACATCTTCTAAGTATTGAAGAAACATAGGTGCCTCTTGTAGACCCCGATCTGAACTAACAGTAAGTACGTCGGACAGTTCACTATATTCAGACCGACCTACAATATTCAGAGCAGCTACACGGAACTGATAGCGATGCGGAGGCTCTAATCCCGAGAGCACTAACTCCGGTCGTAATACTATCGGTGGTGCAGTACGAATCCAATCTGGTGATCCAAGTCTGTTGCACTCCACCTGGTACCCTTTTAAAGGTGCACCACCATCGTGCGCTGAAGGTGCCCATCGCAATGTTATAGCGTTGGGTTCGTCCTCCGACAGTATTGGAATTATGTCCGGTTTTCCCGGCACTCCTGGTCGCCCTGAAATTAAAAAAGAATATATGCTCAACCGGTAATTACTTTGGGTTCTATAAAATGTGAGTCTCATCAGTAAAGAGCAGTTTGGCATTATACTGCCTACAAAATTAGACGCGTTATAATCGTTACATGAACGCAGACCGTCACGATTTGTTTTGTTGTGCCACGCTATGAGAATCGCAGCGAGCGGTCTTTTTAAAAATAGCCATACAGATTGGGTTTTACGATCTCGGTTAGTGAACATGTACAAGGATGGCTGGCAGCGGTGTATGTTTGGGTTGACAGCTGGAGTCAATATTCACCTGCTGACTTCCAGTGCACGTTCTTCCTGGGTTTGAGGACAGCGTGTGAGGTGGAGTGTTGGTTGCCCATGGCGGCGGCGGCGCGCGCCGACACACTGAATACGGCGCCTGCGCGCCCCCGCCCCCGCCGCGCTCCGCCGACCCGCGCGCTGGGAATAACTCACCGTTACCGTATGCCCGGATGCGATCTTGATCTGTTTTATGGATGGGTTTTCATTAATGATCTATAAGAGGTTAAGACCTTTGGCGCATTGATCGATCTGCCCGTCACTCAATGCAAAAACGCGACGTTGCCAAATGTATACTTACTTGTTAATCATCTTCATCATATATGCGTATATATGTTTTTACACTTTGTAATAGTTATTAGTTTTCTTATGTAGATACTGTCTTACGATGTTATTGTTTAAAGATATTTTTTTAAAATAACTTATTAGATTATTAAAAATTGTTAGGCAACATTTCAGATTAGTGCCATCTTGTGGCGCGTTTCTTAAACAGACAAGGTTCTAATCTAAAATTAAGGCATCGGCTAAATAATCGCGATAGATATACAGGAGGGTTAAAATATCTTAATCGCAGAAACAAATATAGATCGTGATGCCTATAAAAATAGACAAAAAAAAATTAAGGTTTAACTGGGTTGTAAGGTATATTTCATTAGTATTGTTCTATAATGAACAGTATAAAATAATGCTAATGAAATTGAGTGCCTCATTGATCGTGTTGGTTGCTTCCGCGACCGCCGATCTAGACGTTAGATCTAATACCTGGTCGTGTACTATTGGATTTTTGTAACAGATTTTCTAGTAAAAATTCTTAGGAGTGTCTCAGAGTTTGGATGTGTGCCCGGTGTATGGCAATAGGCTCACCATCTATTCCATAATTCGACGTAAACGTAACTGGTGCAATGTGGGAGTGTATTACGCTCCTCTGCCTTGAAAGGTGGTAGAAGCCTCTGTGGTTCAACTCCGGCGGCATCACCGCCACACCTATTTCTGCCTTATAACAGCAGTGTTAAGCGCTGCTGTGTTCTGGTTTGAAGGCTGTGGTAAGAAAGA
>DVPD01000107.1:0-14501 GCA_018237605.1 Apyrrothrix (Melanopyge) sp. n. Burns01
TCGCTATTCGTAAACAATGACAGTTTATTTTTTGGTATAAAAAACTTAAATGATCTATAGTCTCTCTCCGATTTTTCATTTCACCTTCTCATTTCACATTCTCCTAAATGCGTATCAGTATTAGGTTTAACGATTGGATAATAACACGGTATGAGTAACGATATTTGTTCCGAAATACAAATAAATTTATGTCCAAATTACAGTATTGACAGTTGCTCAGTGTAATTTACAATACCATGCATTCTACCATAACAATTGAACGTAGCAATGAATGTTAGGTTCATGCGTTAGGGTGGACTGTGTACGGTTCAAATAGAGGACGGTTGAAATAAAGTATGGTTGAAACAAAACCTATATCTCGCAAATGGTTATGCGGAGAATAAGGGATTTAAGGAGTGGTTTCAACCGTCCCTGGTATGTTACACTTCAGTACCATTATAATAAAATAAAAAGCGTACTGGTTGTTTCACCTGTGCTGTTTATAATTAGTATGTGTATAGAAAAATAAAGTGTACATGAGGTGTTATCATTTTGTGCCGAGTAAATATATATATTTTGTATTCGTAGATATTAAATGTTCTATTTTTATATGTTAATGACTTATTCGTCCATCGTGCGATTCATTATTTGAATAGGTACATACATATGTGCATTACGATTTAAATATATAGCTATGTGCTTCGTGTAGGCTTGTGGTTGAGATTTGTAACCAAAACATAAACCTTAACTGAACACCTACGTATTTAGGATCATCATTACTATGTTGCAAATGTTAATGTAAGGCATTCATTATATTCGGTAAAATATTCCACATGAAATTTATTTATTAAATATAAGCATGGAAGCTCATTGCCACTACTACCTACGATAAAATAAATTAATTCAATGAACGTACCTGTTTTATTCTACTTGCAACACTGGGCAGGTCTGACAATTGGGGATGTGTAAGTATACTTTTAACTATTTCAGGAAACTCGTTGTTGAAACTCTCCTTTCGTTTCATTAAATCCGTTACGGAGGCAGTGCTGGTCATTCTGTTAAAGCAACTTCCGGTTAATAGTTAAAAAAAAATTTGACAGTTGGTAACTGTACTGAATTTGCATAAAAATATAAAATGCCAAACATTTCAAAACAAATCCAAAATATAATCTCAATAAAAAACTAGTAAAGCTCAAAAGAATATTAATTGCAGTGTTAATGCTACATCTTCCAACAGTTTTTCCATGACATGTAATTTATAATTTAATTTTGAGGATATGTAATGTATTTTTAAAGCCATGGGCATTAATGGTTTGACATGACATGTTTTAAAATATTGACATTCAATGTAATACTGCATAAATTACTTTTACTGTTACCTTATGATAGTTACATACGTTTTGTAACTTTTATAACTGTTACAGTTCAGTACTCGTTATTTTCATTGATACGCTTGGACAGGGTTCACAGGGGCATACAAAAAAAAACATAATACCTACATTGAAGCCGAACTGCAATACATGAAATGAAATAATAATGAAAAGTAATTGATTCATCATCATTAACCGTTTTTATTGTTCCTCCCTTGGATCCTCTCTACATGAAAAGGGACATTTATTATATAATTCGTGTTATTGAAATTAAAACAACCAGATGTACACAAACCTAACATTATACGACACGTGGGGGTAATAGCTATAGCAGTTATGCTGTTATTACTTCAGCATGTCACTGGCGCGAACTCACGAAGTTATACCCATCCAAGGAGCGTCCAACGCACACACACAAACCGGGTATATACAATGTGTTGATGTTTAAATGTACATGTATGTTCGTAAACAAGCCGGTGTGCGCGCACTAACACTAATGCATTAGCATATTGCTGACGCGCACCCACAAGATATCCTCTACCAATACCGCGCCCCTAGAAGTATTCATTTCAATAATTGCTTATTGACAGCAATAAAAAACATGTCTCGTTTATGGTTTTGGCTATTACAAAAATTTTAACTGGCTTGAAAGCTAATGAAAGTTATATGGTACTGTAGACAAAAATATAGTATTAAAGGTTTAAGATGGGCGAAAATCGTCATGTTTTAGTTTCAGTAGATACCATTCCTTGTTGCTTAGCTTCAAAAATACTTTACTGTCAGTACCGTGCAACATTGAAATATTGGAATCTTTCTTCTTTGACTCTCCCCTTGGTCGCATTTATTCAGCAGGCCCTGTTCTTATACGAAACTTGGCGTGCTTTTGTGAACGTTTGTCCATGTGTATGCATAAGCAAGAACTGCTTGAGACATGTGATAATATAGATATAATGGCTTATAATGTATATTATTAATGACTTACAAGGTCATTAATAATATCGTAAAATAACCAAAAGTTTTAAATTGATTCATTATGAACATTGCTTCACAGTTTCAATAATTGAATGTATCATTTATAATTGAAGAAAAACGTATACAGAATACTGAGAAATACGTAATTAAATTTAAATTATGCTTAACGTTACGCTTGGCGGTTTCCTTTAATCTTTAAATATTTATAACGACAAATTAGAAAACCTACCGACGGTCACTTGGTCACCATTCATCTGTCCGCATATCACGCCTGTACAATGACTATACCGAAAAAGTTCCAGACATTGACATCCACTTTAACAGAATCGCCAATTTCAGATCTAAACTTATTAAATGTGACGTACATACAAGTTAAGAGGAATATATATTTACTGTATATACATATCATGTAATTGAACTAATAATAATTGTAATACATAGCATGCTGTGGTTACCTGTAAGTGTAAGATCAGTTAACTTTGTCCTTAAGCATTGTATATTTTATAACTATATCCACTGATTATTATGTTGATAATCCTAAATAAATAAATAAATGTAGATTTCCTCGTGGTGTTTCCTTCACCAGTATATCGTATGATATTAAATCTTAAAAATGTATATCAATTCATAAAGTTAAACGAGCGTGTCGAAAATGAACTTCAAACATCCAAAATAAGTGGTTAAAATCAACACCATGAAGTCGTCAACGTTTTAAAAAAACAACTTGCATATTAATCTTGGTCACATATATATGTATTATGCGGTGACATTGCACTATAAAGTTGATACATATTTTATATCATACATTCTTTTGTAGTGACGTATATATGGAGGCGGATGCGCGCCATGCGTTAGTGTATTTGCAGAACAATATATGTATGCAATATGTTAGTAATGTCTAATTAATAATGGTATTTATTATCTGTGTGTGACTTGTAATAATTACATCGTGTTGAACACCTTGTTAATCCAATTTAATTCGTCAGTAAATAGTCGAGCGCAGCCTGGTGGCTGTAGCGTGCCGAGCGGGCCGTACCCAGCCTCGATTCATATTATTTCTCAAATAACACTAAGAGGAAGATGAACTAAAATAAAATTGCATCGTAATTACAGAAACGTTACATATACGAAAACGAATGAAATTCACATGTAATTCGGGAAAGGTTGCAACCCGCGTTTATTTTTAAGGTAGATCAACATTAGAACGAATGCACCAAATAGGCAAAAAATAACAACACACCGTAACAAACAACAAATCTCCTTCGAATGTCCGCACACGTCGGACTGCATTCCTCGTTGGAAATTTAAAAAGATAGTTGTCAACGAGAGCTGTCAAATTTGACAATGGCCAGTGACAATCAATAACCGCCCCGCGACCTTGACACCATCTGTCAACACGAAGGTCAAAAACTGTAACTATTGTATCATAATATCACCTCGATCAATGACTCACTCTGTCATTGTTAAGATGAATAACTGTACGAGTATGATGAATGAATGATTTTTTGCTGGCATCTACTACTCTGAGCGTTTAAAATGTTGCGAATAGTTCATATGTGTGTGTGCTCATAAGTGGAAGGAAAATAGATAGACGAAGCGTTTGTTTTACTCTTTGTACCATTTAATTTTTGAATTAGAACCAAAATGAATAGTCAAATACATCGTAAATGTACGAAGGTTGTAACAGCCTATTGTTGCTGTCGAGTCGCAACTATCATGATTATTTTCACTGCACCAACGGGCCAGTATTAAAAGCGTAGTAGCCATTGCCTAAAGCGATTACGTCGCAGAGCTAACGAGGTGGTGGTTAAGGCCTGTATGTTGATGGCCTTGCGCGATTTTCATACTATCGCAACTGTGTGTCATAGCTAGATATCAAAACGGGCACACTTTGATACATTTGTGTTACGTTTACACAATTTGTGTTCAGTTGGCGTCCTTTGGGTCATGATGTCATCATCGTCATCTAACCTTCTATAGCTCCACTATTATACATAACCTCACGCCTGTAATCCCCAAAGAGGTAGTACATACCCTCGTTTCACCAGTTACGTTTTCGTCCAATTATGGAATAGGTGGTGGGTGTATTGCCATACACCGGGCACAAATCCAGACTCCGAGCCACTACTAGAAATTTCTACTAGGAAATCTAAGTTAGAAAACTCCAATAGTACCCGACCCGGGATTTGAACTCAAGACTGCTCGATCGGCAGTGGCGCTTGCAATAAACACCACCAACGAGGTAGTAAAGAAATCTTTTCAGATAATGAGACGCGACGCATAGACGATTGACGGTTGATGTACACTACAAACCAGATCTGAAACCAGCCCAAGTTACATAAACATTGAACTGTACAATATCAGATTACAAAATACCTTTTATTCCGCCATAATTACGCCATTTCATTACAATAAATCGATAAGTTATGACCAAAAAACAACTTTTCGCAAGAAAATAAAAGGTTGCACATACAGAGTAGTTCCAGTTTCCAATCAGTGATGTTATGACTTTTCTTATAACTCAATAACCACCAAACGAACTGGCGTGTAAAATTAATAACGCACTTTATAACTTAATATTCAAATAACGTATAACGTAAGTTGATTAATCTCGTCTGATATAATAATGATAATCGTAAAATAAAATCGATTTCTCGTATCGAATGTTGCGTACACCGAAACCGCAGTATCGATAGTATCGATTATTTATACACTCCTGTTACGGTCGCTTTCTCTTGTATCCCGTGTCCCACTGTTAAACAATACTAAACTCGTAAACACTGACCACGCAATAGGAACTTAATTACCAGTTCATTAACTATCAACACAGCGTTGACTATGTGATTGGAATTGAATTCCAATTATTCCAATTACATACATTGGTAATGGTTGGCGTATTCCATTTTATATCACGATTTTAAGATTTAAAAATGCATCTAGTAGGCCCGTATTTACGCTTATGGTTTTTATAAGTCGAATGAAAAGAAGTAAACTAGGTAACGTAACATCACGCCTATACTCCCCTAAGAAGTAGGCAGAGGAGTGTCGTACACTCGCACGTTTCACCGGTAACGTTTACGTCCCGATATGGAATAGGTGGTGAGTCTATTGCCATACACCGGGCACAAATCCAAACTCCGAGCCTCTACTAGAAATATTAATTAGTAATTCTAAGTTAGAAAAATCCAATAGTACCCGACCGGTCCGGGATTTGAATCCAGGACCTCTCGATCGGCAGTCGTGCTTGCATCCAAGACGACCAACGAGGCAGTCTAAGGAGTGGTCGAATCATTTGTTTTGTTGTTTGAAAAATTTAGCCTATAATCAAAATTAAATAAATCGATAAAAAACCCGAGAAACAACAGCCTAATGTTGCTGGATGTTGGATGCGTTACACTGGCAGTAATTAATACTGTATATAAATAAATATCATCATTACATTATTGTATCATGTAAATATTTTTTTTTAGTCCTGTCTTATTTTAACATTTATTTAGTACCTCATCAATCAATGAAGTCAATGGGTAACGAATTCGTTCGTATCTGTTGTTTTTTTGTAAATAAAAAATATTTATGCTTTACGCATTATTTATTATAATCGAGTTTAATTTGGAAACGTTCCTGATAATAGTCAGAAATCGATTCAGCACATAGTGATGTATGAAGTACATAATTAGCAAAATTAATGCTGACTTTTACTGACACATTAAAAGCGATGTAAAATAACTAAGAATATATAATTTAAATTATAAAAAATTTCGTAGCTGAAGGTCGTCACAGACGGATCTATAATATGCTTTAATATATTGTGCCATAATATTATATTATAGCAAACTACCACAAACAGTAGCTATGCTGTAATATATATCTGCGGTCATTATCTGCGCAATAATATGTCTCGCTATACCGAGATATTTCTAGCTATATCTGTACAGATGTTATTTTAACGATATACGTTGATTTCATTCCTTTTGTCCTTTTATTATTTTCTATCTTTTTCTACCTGTGCCCGCTGTATGGCAATAGACTGTTGAGTCTGTCTATTGTCTATTCCATAGTGGGACGTAAACGTAACTGGTGAAACGTGGGAGTGCACTACACTCCTCTACCTCCCTCTTCGGGGATTACAGGCGTGATGTTACGTTTCTACATACTAAATTGCGTCACAGAACAACAGGTATGTATGTTACATTAAGAAGTGCGTAGGTATTTCCAGCAGGTCACTTGTGCAAACCGAACGCTTATGCCCTTTACTTTCCAATACCAAATACACATTACAACTAGGAAGTTCAAACTCGTTTATACTATCGAAAGAAATGACAATTTTTTAAGCACTTCAATATTCATTGAAAGCTGTTTCTGTTATATTGAAGGAAAACTTTTTAATAACAGTATTTTTTTATAGTATGCCGTTACGCCAGGCTCCCTGCGGGGTAACAGAGAGAACCGAGCGCCAAATATCTATATCCTTATAAGCCTGATCTTTCTACATTCTTAACTTTCTACTTAGAGGCACGCCGTTTTCTAAGACTTACCCGCCCTATCAGTCAGCGACTGTTGTATTTGGTCAATATAATATTTAAAATAATAGACATACAGTATTCGTCAATTTATAATTGTATATCATTATATATATGCTTAAAATATGGTTAAATTAAATACAAGGATGTAATCATTTAAGATACCTAGTTTTGGTGCATATGCATGAGTTTGATGACTGTGAAGTGTGGAATGTTGTGTAGTAATGAAAATCTTATATTCCTACAGAGTTTTACAACAACATTGTAGCTAAAGTAAACATTATAAACTTTATTGAATATTATGTTGATTATACGACTGTATGATACAATTAAATGACGCACGATTCGTTAGTTATTTGCGGTTTGTTTGCGCGGAAAACTTAATAATTTCAACTTTTTTATATATTTACCTATAGGCTCGCGGACTGCTATCCTTCCTGATGGAAAATGGGATGCGGCCTAGGATAAAATTACATTTTTATATGCATTCAGCCTAGGATAAAATTACCTTTTTATATGCATTCAGCCTAGGATAAAATTACCTTTTTATATAATTATTTACTAATTATAAGCAGTAATGGTTTAGTGGATTAAATTTAACCCCAAAGAAGGACCTGTATACGATTTTATCTGTTTACAAAAATTATACACAATTTTCTGCATTGATTAAATTAAATATGTATCGTGAAAACTCCTAAACATCTTACAATTCTCCAAGACTCATGTCGAAGAGTGGAATAATAGACGGGATGTTGACGATAACAAAGATTTTTTTTTTCATTTAAAAAATATACCTTTCACAAAATTCGATTCTCCACGCTAAATTACAAGAAAACAGTCTCAGCAATTCTAATGTAAAACCGTAATAAACAGACATACAGAATAACTTTCGCTTTTGTTATGTTAATATGGTTTCTCACGGGGCGTCATTATGTCCGCCATCTATTGACGTTGTGAGGCGACTACGAAAATATTTGGACCACTGTTACTTTGTGATAAAAAAAAGGAAAACTTAGATCCTGTAACGTCTGTGCACAAGTGATTACTGATCTAAAAGAGTGCACTTAGAAACCTCGTTATCAGAGCTTTCATAAGCAAGTTAGCAACGATATTCTAATACAATGTATGATGTTTATTAAATGTAGGTGATGTGTGTCTTATAATTAAAAAACTTTGTGTAAGCACAGACCAAAATAATATATATCAATATGTTTTAAAGTATTTTTAGAAAATCCGTTTTAATCTTTCGTTGCCTTATAAAACATAATATCTATCCAAAAATATTGTCTTTTATTTTACATAGCGAACAATGTAAATTTTGAAATCAAAGGTACCACACAAATAATCCGTTATTATTAATATTATTATTTTTATTTTAAACAGAAATAAAGTGGTTAATAAATAGTGTAAAATAAAATAGAATCTGCATTGTTTGCAAATTACTAACAGCTGCATAACTATGTGTCGATAAAGAACTAATGCTTATGTACAGACAAATAACTAATACAATTGTAGAAATACGTAAACTACCTTTAAATACAGATTTTAAACAGTTTCACCAGTTACGTTATCCGTTCCACCGTGGAATACAGGATGACTTTATTGCCTTACATAGGGCACAAATCCAGACTGTGCTACTGCGGAGACCCAATGACACTTTGCCCGATCCGAGGTTCGAACTCAGGACCTCTTGATTAGCCGTCCCGCTTGCTAGCACTAGATCCTTGAGCCAGTCTATTACAAGTATGTATTTCAAATCTCAAACAGCGTGATCAAGTGGTTACAAACGCAACTGCTGATCGAGAGGTCTTGAAATTTCTACTTGAAATTTCTGGTAATGGTTTGAAGTTCGGATTTGAACCCGGCACATGGCAATAGACTCACCACCTATTCCAGGATGGGATGTAAACGTAACTGTTAAAACATACTACACTCCTCTGCCTATCTCTACGGGGGTTACAGGCGTGATGTGACGTTTATTTCGAATATGTCTGAGATTCATTTCAAATGTCTACAGATTGCAGTAGTCATTTGCCACTCTCTACTCATTACAAAATACACATTAAAATTCACCCGGAAACAGCTTAACCATTTCTTGTGCGCTAAGGCCTTGCACAATCAGCCCAACCCAAGTATTACTTAACCTTGATAAATTGGTCCGCCATACAAAACACTAATCTCTTAACGCACCTTGAGTCTTACGGTGTATCTCCTTTCATCTAATATATTGTTGTGAGGCTTTCGCTTAAGATAAACATCTATTCAATAACGGTTATTGCAACTTATATCTATTCTATGGTATTAATATTTCGTTATGTTCGAAACTATTAAAGGTATAGAAACTAATTTTTCACCGTGCGATCTGTCGCTGCGATATTTTAAATTGGCAAACATAAAAACGTGGAATTTAAAAGATCTTTTTTAACTTACGCATACAACTTTCTTATTCCATTCAATGTGGGCATAGCAGTGGTAGATTTGTGGTTTAGGTTTCGACTTTCCACTCCTCGGGTGTGCAGTTCGAATCTCAGAATCACTCAATTTAATACTTATGTGCTTTTTATAATTAAATATCACTGGTTGTAACAGTAAAAGTAAACATCGCAAGGAAACCTACAAGCCTTAAAGTTCTCAATAATATTGTCCAAGGTGCGCCAAATGTCGAACTGCACTTCGCTAGTGTCACTATAGTCTTAACCTTCATCTGCTTGAGGGAAGACCCGCTTCCAACAATAAAACGATAGCAGGTTTAACTATGGGAAGTATAATATCACCAGGTCCCTTACGGGATAGGTAGAGAGCAATGGGTGCCAAATATCTCTATACTTACAGACCTAACGCGTTTCTGCATTCACCATTTACTTGACACGCGCCCACCGGCTTCGGAGACTTCTCTGACTTCCTGACTTCCCCTAAGTTCATGACTTCCCCATCATCACCTGACCTATTCGGTCAAGATATTTGATGATATCAAGATCATTGTTATTATGTCATTATGTCCACAAAGTGTAGAGACAATGGAATAGTAAAGTCTACTTATTCTCTGATACAATGTCACCTCGATGTAAAATTGATATGACAGCAAATGCAAAGTGACGTAGGAATGATATGAGAGTTGAGCCGTCATGATGATTGTCACGTCAATTGGTTCCGATTCACCACGTACTACCACTGTTTGTTCTTTTGCTCTACATTTTTAAAATATGTTCTCTATTTAATGTTTAAATTCATCGCTACCCCTATTTTTCCTCGTCTGTTCGGGGAACGATCGATATAAGTACGAAAACGAAACGAATTGGTCAATGGGCCTTATAAAACAAGTAAAGACTTATAAAATGCGGTTATAATTGTTGACTGCCTTGTCGGTCGAGTGGGTGCAAGCGCGACAGCCGATCGAGGGGTCCTGGGTTGAAATCTCCAATCGGGTACTATCGAATTTTTTTAACTTAGATTTTCTAGTAGAAATTTCAAGTAGTGGCTCGGAGTCTGGATTTGTGCCCGGTGTATGACAATAGACTCACCTATTCCATAGTGATAGGTAAACGTAACTGGTGAAACGCGGGAGTGTTATTACACTCCTCTGCTTACCTCTCTGGGGATTACGTGCGTGATATTACGTTATAATGGTCGGCCTTGAGAAAACTGATCACAGCTATTTCTGCTACACTTCAAAGTCATATTTTCTGTTGTCGTATTAGAGTAATGAAGTATAAAGATCTTAATAGGTGTACACATAAAGTGTCACAAATGTGTTGCTTTAATAATATGTTAATTTTATTTTAATTTAAATAACTTTAAAATAAATTTTCATCAATTTATTAATCAATATTAATTAAATAATGACGTTGATAAAATTATTAATTATTTTTATAATGAATATCTAATCAATTAATTAAATAATTTCATTATTTAATTTAATGAAATGAAAATATTAAGTAATATAAAAACAGAACGGATGTGAAGACACCAAGTCATACTTGACTCTATTAACGTTAGGAAGTGTTGACATTTTCCGAATGGAGTTCGGAAAGTGATGATAGCGCACAGTATTAAGAAATTTTGCGCTATCATCAAATCTCACATATAATAACCATTAATTATTTCTTCAGCCTGCCATTTTAATTAGATATTCATCAATTAGTTACAACGGAGTAAGAATTTGACCCAGATATAATTTTTACTATTGAACTTTTCGTGCATATCAATATACACGATTATATTATTTACCGGCTTAAGTTGCGTATATTTTTTATTTATTCGGGCTATGGCGGTATTCGGTTTCATTGCATGTTGGCTTAATAGTGCTTCCGCATAATACTAATTACTGATGGGGGAGTTAGAAGTCTGCGAAACCGGCGTGCATGTATGAAGACAGTGATGAATGTGGAAGAAGCGCGGCAGGTCTGTAAGGATAGAGATATATGGCGCTCCGAGCTCTCTGCCTATCCCCTAAAGGACCTGGCGTGAGGGTATGTATGTATGTAACTTAATACCAACTTATTATTACTTAGTTAAAAGTATTAGTACTATTCTGAAATATTCCTATCTCAATGAACAGTCATTCTTAGCACGCTCGTTTGTAAATCGTAGTTACAAAATTCATGAGGGCTGTTTCCAAAGAGTTTACACAACTTAACAAGTTGACCGAGTCTCAATCATCCCTCATTTTAACAGGTGAAGCATCCCCGGCTAGGAAATTCTAGTTAAGACAAAGTAAATGGTGACGCCAAATGTGAAATAGATATCGCAGTTACGATTTATATAATTCTAGGTGTAGACAATTGATTGACTTTTGATTTTGCACATATACGGCAAGACGGGATTTTAAAGTTTATTGGGCACGCAGGCTTTAGTTCAGTTGGCAAATAAAGTGTGGTCAGTAAAGGCAATACTAGCTATATATGCTCTTGATACACCGTATCTGTAAGACTCCACCCAGCATTACTCATAGCGTCTGATCGTGTTACGCCATTGTAGACATAACGGGCTGTTACATAAAAGCGAAATTCTTATATGTTGGATTCACAAATGGTACTCGTATGACACCTGCGCTCCCGACTGTGCCACATGCGAGGCCGATAACGATAACGTGAGAAACTGAGATCGCGCGGTGACGTCACGAGGACCATGCGTACGTTACGTGTCGAAACACACTGGACACGGACCCGTTAATCCTCTTAAAACACATTAGGATCATCGGAACACGTTCGCGTAATCGCTCAGTGTGTTTCAACACGAGACAAGTACAGTGCGACCCGTTAAGAAACAATTTCGTGCGACTCGCACGGCGCTCCCAATAAACACAATAATTTCACCGTCAATGCGTTTTAAAGTTCTTATGTAATCACAAATTGAGCTGTCGTCATTCTTGTAAACCAAAAACGCACAACACTTGTGGACATAAATTAAATATTGTTAAATGTCGCGATCCTTGTTTGTATGTTTGTATGTATTTAGGGCAAGTCGAATAAAAATCGATGATGTATTTGGGTCAAGTTAAATAAAACTGCATCTTTATCTACAGGTTGCAACCGCGACTGCTGAGCAAGAGGTTCTGGGTTCGCTCCCCGGTGTGACCAAAGTATTATTGGGTAGCAACTTAAAATTGCCAGTGGTAGCAATGAGTCCTGATTTGTGTCCGATGTAAATAGGCTCACCGCACCGCATATTCTGAGAATTATAACACTTCTCTGCCTACCGCCTTGGGGAAATACCGGCTAGATATTATGTTATGTTTAAATAAAAGTGCGTACATATAACCTTTTTGCATGACTTCCCTGTATAAGCATTATTATTGCTTATTATCGTTTATCGACTTCCTTTTCCTACCCGTCTAATAATATACTAACATGCGATGTGTTATCGCCCTCTGTATATCTGTGTTACAGTAATTGGTTGATTACATATAGGAAGGTAAGGTTTTGATGTGAAACATAAACCCGATTTCTGGCGTGGCGACGCTTGCCGTGGCGACGCGTCGCCACGCTATACTGAGATGTATGTATAGACGATATAGTAGTTGTTTATTATTATTTTATTATTATTATTGTTTTAATTAAATTCATTGTTAATTGATTTCAGTTCCATTATTATTATTTTTAGTTTAAAAATAATCCAATTAATCTGTTACTTAAAGAATGAATTTAAAATTTAATAAAAACTGCACAATTTTATTATGACTTATGCCCAACAGTGGTTCAGCAATGATTTAATAAATGAATTCATTTCTAACATCGTAATGTCTTTATCGTTCCCATGTTGGATACAGGTCTTTCTCTACGAATCAGGGGAGGTAAGGCCTTAACCTGCCACTATATCCATGAGCGACTTAGGAGATGTAATGCGCTTTGGAGAATATTACGGAATACTTTAATCTTTGTTTAGATTTACTAAAGCTGTTTTGATTTAACGTTACCGTTAATGGTTTTTAACGCATCAATTCTAGTGGCAATCCTCTTTACATTCCGCTGTTGGATACGCATCTCATCCGCAACTACCTGAGCCTGGACCATGGTGTGGAGAATATTGACGGTTGCAGGTGCCGAAGAAGACCAAGATTAATCTATTTTGACCAAATGTGTCAGATAATAGCTGATAGAAGAATTATAAGAAGTATTCGCAACCGGCGGGTGTTTATTCCTAGTGTTAAACTTGAAAGAAGCACGTCAAATCTGTAAGGATAAAAGACGTATAGCACTTGGTACTCTCTGACTCCCCCGTGAGAGACATAGTGTGATTATATAATAATTGTAAACAATTGTGTTTAAATTAGTATTCGAATGGCTTCCTTCTACATGACGTTGGCGTGTCGGCCTATCAATATACAGCCGTATCTGGCGGTACATACTTTATGTTTCATAAATACATACACACAATTTAGATCATTCCCTGCCGCTCGCGAGCTCGAACGGGGATTTTAAATCGTGGAAAAATTTCATTAAATTATCATATTACCATATATACTTCGATATTTACATTTTTAGTTGCGAAATTGAAACAAAAGATAAAATTACTAAATTATCAATATTTTGCTTACTGTGTTAATACTGCGCATCGCCATCCAAAATGAAGTTTACAGGTGTGTGAGTGTGTGTGCTTAAATTGTGCTGTGTGTCCTTTTTTGTAAATGGAATAAGTGTTATTCTTGTACTTTTTTTTATTTTTCTATTTTCTGTGGTCGATGTTGAATATTTAAGATTCTTCATATCTGTTGGCTGCAGTTGCCAATTAAACCTATAATTTCCACCAAAGGCAAAAACGAGATATTCATAGTGTAAAAAAGTTTTCTCGCGTAGATTCTTCGATATTACAAATGTTCATAATAAATGCTGTTTGTATGACATACAAAGGTTGTCTTTCATATGTATGAGGATATGAAGTGATTCAGCTTTGTTATGTGTTTAATATCCAGTTTTACGGCTATTGTTGGTTGCGTTTATCACTGTATCAAAGCGATATTGAAGAAAAGGGGGGCATGATTAGTCACTATTTTAGATCAGGCCTAAATATATTGTTTAATAGTTAGGAATTTCAATTGATTAATCTCTTTTGTTTATATGTTCCTCTACTATTACGACAGTCAATATTAATATGACTCATTAGGTTTACACTTACAGTCAATATGTTTAAGAAATATATCTAATGCCACTTCCATTCCAGT
>DVPD01000108.1:0-14451 GCA_018237605.1 Apyrrothrix (Melanopyge) sp. n. Burns01
CCTATACGCAGGTGTGTACCGCTCACATAGTGATGACCAGGAAACAACAGGTCTGACAGATTACATTAGCGTAGCGCACATGGCCCAGCAAAGGTACCCGTGCGCTCAACTTGTGTTTCTCGGTGATTTCAATGCACATCACCAACATACCAAGTTTTATCTATATCAAGAAACTGACCATACTGGAAATTATACAAGCTTGCACTGTCACTTAACGTTTCAGACGTTGTTGACCACACGGCCAATTGCTAAAACGTTCTGATGACCTCAGATCCAAATCGTTACTAAGTGGTGGTTTCATCACCGCCGCGTACCTCTGACCATATTCTCGTGGAAGCTTTTTCAAGTATTCATCCTCCTGAATTGTCTCCAGCGGGTATTAGGCGGATATGGCGTTACAAGTCAGAGGACTGGAAAAAAATGTGCCATTTTATACGAGCATCATATCATTCGTAGCATTCTTCCTTTGGCAGGCATTGAAAAAAGATAAAACAGAAGTGTGTCATTTCACTTCTAAACGGATTTTTTTTCATGTGACTTCGACTTTCCAACATGTGTCCGTCCCCGTCACTGAACACCTCTTGCTATTGAGAATGGATCTGTCGCCAATCTTAACTTCGGCCGCTTCATATAGTGTCAGGCGGAAACAGCGGCGAAAAAACTTGCCACCTTGAACAAGATGAGGCGTTACTTCACACCCGAGAAGCTGCTCGTCTAATACTAGGCGCAATTGCGATATTGCATTGCTGCCACCTGTGCGATGGCTCCGCCAACTACAACTCTGTGGAAAAACGGTTTGGTTCCACCTGCTCCGTTCTACCATCGACGTCTAGACGTACGGCAAGGTACCATACCTTGCAGACACCCCGCTGAACAGGACGACACGGTTCGCTAAATCGCTAGGAGAAACTACAGATTGCGAAAGGCTGAAATTCCCCGCCGGCATCTATTTTTTCCGATTTATACAACTTGAAGTCATTCAAGACACGAGTGAATAGACATTTTTAGGCAAGCGTGCTACCTCATGGGCTGCGTCCTAGTTTCTATCAGGTGGGACAACAGTTGAACGCGCGCCTATAGCAAAATAAAAAAATAAACAATATAAAAAACCTTAAGAGTCGCGACCCGAAGTTAACAACCCATAGTAAATCAAGGGCCGCTCGATTGAATTTGCTGCGGGCCCCGCGCTGGCTTAGTCCTCCACTAGTGGCCAACATTAATAAATATCTTGGGACATCTCCACACACGGCCATCTGATCCCGTAATAAGCATCAAGAGAGCTTGTGTTACGGTAACCAGACGGCTGATAAACTACATATATACACCCAGACACAGAACAAATACCTGTGTTCATCACACAAATATTTATTCTGGGTGGGAATCGAACCCATGACCCCCTGCGCAACAGTTAGGTTCGCTAACCACTGCGCCAACCGGCCAGCCGAATAGAATAGTAGCCGGCCAGCCGATAAGTTATTATCAATAAATTATCGATTAAAGATAGACTATTTAGACTATAAACTCATTAGTTTCCTGGTGAAAACAATATTAGGAGATTTTCAGTATTTTTTAATACACATCGTTTTGTTTGACTACAATTTTAACACTGAGATGACATTTCGGCTGAGCTCCTGTAATTTGTGTGGTTGATTACCATTGAGATTCCTTGCAGCTGACTATCACAAAAATCTCTGTACGCATTTGTCCGACATGTACTTGTATACACGTATGCTCTTATTTACTGAGAGCTTATTATTGTCATGAAAATGTCCTAACCGTGTGTGCGCGGAACAAGGGAATGTTGGAACATTGCTGTGTCTGATATCATGAACTGCATCATAACGTTCAATTAGCCGTGATTGTCGTAAATGATAGCCAATTAAACTGTTGATATGTGCAAATGAATTTGAATGATGCTCACAGTTCGTGTGGCGTCTGCAGACCGTCGTGCTCATTTACTAATCACGATGAAAACGTGTTCAAAAAAGTACCTTTGGAATGATTTCTTTGGACCAAATATGGTCTCCTTGTAATAGCTGCATTAACTCTCATAGTATTTATAGCTACAATGTAAGGCATTTGTTATGCCACATGAGTTAAATAAGGCATAAGTTATCTCCTATTCTGCGATGTTGACGGATGGAAAATAAGAATGGAATGATTTCCCAATACATGTCTTTTTGCACAAACCAAGATTTGAATTTAAGACATTTTCTTCACTATCTGTCTACTACTTTATGCCGTGTATGGTAATAGACTCATCCCTTTTTCCGTAACTGGTGAATCTCTTTGGCGATTATAGGCGTGGCATTACGTATTACCCTATTTTTTTGGTAATTGGACATGAAGCGTTTTCTTAGTTTTATGCCTCGGGTGTGAAATATAACTACGGTATAGACCGAAAAGTTTGATAAAGACGCTGATTTCTTTCATATTCAATATCGCTAGCTTGGCGAGGAGGTGAGTCAAAATTTATCTATATTTGAAGTGCGTAATTGTCACGAACTATATAACCAGAAATTGATTGATTTTTTAGTGTAATTAAACAGGTACTTCAAAGTAAATTCGTACCGGAGAGCTTGACATTATCATGAAAATCTATAATTAGAGATTCTTTTACGACGTGACGTGAAGACTCTTATTTTTTCATTTATTTTTCGTATATGAGCATGTGTTGATATATATTAACAATCTTCTAGATACATGTAATCAAAATATAATAAAAGCGGTAAATTCTACAAATATAATCATAAATACCATATGAACCTTAATCAAAATTTTCAGACATGTCAATGGCTACATTTATTTGTCTTCAACTTTGACAGAACACGAGCACTGAGCTGCTGAAATATTACGTATCCACTCAGCTCTGCTATTCTGTCAACGCGCGAGATGTTTATGCGATATTTTAACGTTCGCGTCACAACAGCGTCGGACTAATAAAAACGCCGTTGACTCCCGGAACTTCGTTACAAAGAGGATTATAAATCACACTCGATAGAATAGGATACAGCCATCGTTCTAGGAAGGAGGTCTTTTTTTTGGATGCAAGTGTAGGGCGCCCCGCCGCTGTTCAGACAACGGGACCGGCTCGTTCATCAGCGAACAAGTAACGTGTGCGATGTTATGAAATACGTATTTCCCAACGTAGAATAAAACATTTTGGTGAATATTGTAATCTTATCTAATATACCTGTCTAACAATGTGTAAGGTCGATATTCGCTTAGAATAATAAAATTAACACCCCATTTTAAGTCTCATCTGAGAAAGGTTTAATTAAGAATATGGCTAGAGTTAATACTGAACTCTAAGAACTCTGTTTATGAACAATACTTTTTTCCCAAGTAATATTAAATAACTGTTGAGAGATAGAAATAACTACTGCAGCTTTTGACGAAGATAGGTAGATAGGTATGCGGTCCCCAGCGGGCGGGCTGCGCGGGTGGTCTTTCTAGGGGTCGCTCATACATTACGACATTTTTCGATTAAGATTATTTCCTTAACAACCGCATGCCCCACGCAGTGCGTGGATCACGTTGCCTTTGATTTACAATTTTGCATATTGTACAATATTTGTATTGTTTTACTGAACATGCAACTACTCGGAACTGCGCCAAAATTATTATTGTCGCATCTGAGTATTGACTTGGACTCCATTTATGAGTATTTTCAATGATCTAAAAAATAAAGCATAGCAAGCAAAATAAATGTAGCAATTTATTTGATTTTCAACGAATTAGAAAGCATATTGAAAATAATTCCTTATAGCGGATATCTGTTCTCAATGTTAACTAACGTGTATTTTGTACTCTATTTCAGTAAAAAACCACTTTAATCTCACGAAGTGACTTTTATTAGCATACAGAATTAAAACTTTACTTAACATATCACTCTAAGTAACGACTCCATTAAAGAAGAAAGTGTTAACACTCTTCCATATGCTTTATCTGCTGCTCTTCCAATACCTAACAATTTACATGTTTAATGTAAACAGAACATTTGAAAGCGCCGCTTTGACGGATCTATCTTTATTACATACAATTCATCAATGATAAACTGTAGCCAACGTTCAATACGAATGTGTCTATTAACGTCTATGGCATCATTAGAAAATAATTCCGACTCAGGCGTACTATTGTCTACTACATTATTAGTCACAGCATCTTTAGCATTATCGTTGTTCATTATTAGAAGTTTAGGTTTATTGTCATTTGTACCGCCATTAAGGACAACTAGCTCTTGTATACTTTGAGATGTTCGCATAGTTGTTTGCAGTTCAAGGCATGTCAAGTGCTATAAGGAAGACCCTACTATGAGCCCATTAACGAACACATTTTACGGATCTGGATAAAATAATGTTTTGTCTTCTATTTATCTACTTGGGGGAGGCCGTAACTCCATTGTACTTGCAAAACTGCTCGTATAGTTGAGTTTTCTGACACATATATGATACCATTAAGAGTGACTTATAAGCAGTAAAACTATGCTTGGGGCAACTACAAAAATATTCGCGAATAATACTCGAAATAAATTAAAGTATTTGGTTATGTTTACGATTACTTCTTTATTCGTACAAATTTGGTTGGACGATATGTGCCCATGTGTAATATTATAAATAGAAAAGTACCTATTTCAGTCTATTAAGTTGAAAACACAACGTGGAAAACACAACTTTTTCACAAAACTACTACTTTCTTACAAACAAACTTGTCAGACCGGGAGACAAGCTTATGTGTAAATGAAATTATCTTTAAAAACAAAATATGAAGCCAATGACATTATAATAGTAGGTTTAATTACAAAATAATTATAAGTGTGATTATTTGCTCGCGGCCGGCGCAGCGGTCGGGTAACGGTTAATTGGTCGTAAATTAATAATCGGCATTAGTTGATTGGTTGCAGACAACCGTGGGCCTTTAATTGGTGATTGGCATTTATATCGAAGTTATCAACTGGGGTTCGGCTGAAGTATGACCTTAGGGACCTAGTTCACCGCCACACGAGAAGAGATATCCAAAAGATTGGACGTCAATTTACTTTTAACAAAATGTAATGGAATGATCGTAATGTAAGCAGTACCGCACATATAATATAGTCAAAGAGCGTGCACCATTTTTTATGTCTGAATGCAATATTTCCTGCTGTATTCTTCTGCGAAATACTACTTCTTAGTCGTCAGCAATAAACCGTGTGACTTATCAATGAACGTGTCAAACGCAATTACAGCGACACGTAGTTGCCGTCACAAATAGCGACAATTAGTTAATTGGTCTCTTCGGTGCGTGCCTTCGCTTCGTTAGCTCGATGCCTGCTTGTTTATCCCTTGTTTGTATTGTATCCGCCGGATAGCGAACATTAATTCGTGTATTGACTCCGATTCGGTTTTCTACTACCTTCGTCATCGGCTTGTCACTTCCACGTAAATAACCGCTACAGTGTGATGTATGCGGGTGAGGTCGTTGGGTCTCAATAATTTAGACGTTTATGATTACTCATTGTGGCTCAATCATTGTCATCTACTAACTATTCGATTGTTAATGTTTGTTTCCACGCTTTTTTCGTTATTAAAATATAACACGGGTTTGCGAGGCTGATTTATTTTGTAGCCGTAAAATAAAATGCGTATTCGAATAAATAATTTTTATGTCTGTTATTTTTATATTTATTTATGGTGATGTCTATTGTCTCATCGAATCGTGGTTCTTATCGTTTGCAAAACTCCTGTCAAGATTCATGTGTACGAGTTATTGGGACACGTATTTTTTAAAACGTGAATTTGCTTCCCAAACTACATTAAGGTTATCACTAACTAACAATAAATGTAGTTACGTAATCCAGATAAGAAATTGCACATAAAATTTAAATTTTATAGATACTTATAGGTACGTGAGCAAACGGGTAATAACTAAAAGAAGGGTACTTAATCAAGCTGGATTTATAATACGCGCAGCGAAACAACAGGAAAACGGAGGATAATCCACATCTAATTTTAGCCATGAAGCAAATATCAGTGGCCATAACTCAAGCAGGCCGTTCGTCTTGCGTCTGGCTCTCCGTCTCACAATGCATCAATCAAGGGATCATCCTCTCTCGGAACTGTATGTATTTATTTCATTACTCGGAGATAATATTTTTGCAGCACTACTCGTGATAATATAAATACGCTTTGGAAGGTATATTTTTAACTTTTCGGAATAGGTTCGTAAATTATTTCGGGATGACTTGACTTATATTAACAATTATTATTATTGTATCACTACACCAGGTTCCTTATACGGTTGAAAAGGCAGAGAGGACCTAGTGCCAACTATTTCTATCCTTACAGACCTTAAATTCTTCTAGTACAATCTTGTAATAAATTATGGGAGTTATTTTCATGTAAAGAAAGCTATATACATTTTCACGTACAGAAATCGACATGCAAGCACACTATAGTTAGAAGTGGCCGCTCTAGGAATAAGACTAACATCGAATCCATTTATATTATATCAGTACCATCATGCCAGGTTCCTTGCGTGGTACGCAGTGACTGCCGAGAATCAAATATCCCTGTCCTTTTAATCCTTATGGGCTTTTTTTACATTGATGAGTCTTTTCATACTCGCACGCTGAATTCTATGACTTCTGACTTCCGCGTCAGCCGATATTTGACATAATATATAAGTTAATATCTGTTGTCAATTAGATGATAGCGCTAGAATTAGTTTTAATTGGTTACAGGAACCCGCGTAGATACACGTTGGACCAGTACGTACTATTTATGTCACCTCACTGGAACTTGGTCGCAGACACTTCGGTACACTCGAAGACCGAGCGAGTCGCGTCTAGCACGCGCGTGCGAGCGGCGACCGTTTGCCTTAACGTTATTTCTACTATTAATTGTTTTACTGCAATCTAATATTAGCGTTTATTGTATAGCAGCGTCAATAATAGTAAGTTCGTGTAATTACTGTTTTAGCATGTTCCTTAACGCATCTTTTTGAATGTAAAAAGCGTTAACATTGTCGTACGATGTGAACTGAAAGTAGTGCGATCAGTTCATTTCATTTATTATATTTAATTTTCGTTAAACTCTAATTATAACAGATTATTCAATTACACCATTTAACTCAATACCAAAAATAAGTTGATTAAAAGGCAACAATTTCAAATACAAGGTCTCTCTTTGCGCACAACCTCAATACTTACATATTTTCCGGAGTGAATTATTATTATTATATTACTAAGCCACTTAACAGAAAAAACAATCTAAACTTTGTCAATATCAATGTCGCCGTATACAGGGCACAGCCGTGGTGCCAGTATAATGGGTAGAGTTCAATCTCGTCATGTGGCACCTCACGGTCACACATTACGGTCTAATTATTCTTATTATTATTCCCGATAATTACGTCACCTTTTTTGTTTATTTTTCCACCTGCCTTCGGGTTTTTCATATGTTTACCATTCGACAAGGGTTGACTGGCAGAGAATGCCACTAGGCTTTAAATACGCCCCTTGTTTGCTTGTTAAGGTGTACAATAAAGTATAAATAAATATAGATAAATTGAGTCCAATAAGTGTTTTTGTTCGTTCAGGAACGATATATGCATGTATGTTTTAGGCGTAGACTCAAGATTTATAAAAATGGACCAATTATTATTTTATGTCATACAGTTATTTGCATTAAGTCCTCTACCATTTAGAACCCATTTCAAACAACGAGTTCGTCTAGCTGAGCAAAGGTATTCTGTGTCTGGATATGTTTGTAAATGTGTTTGTTTGCATGTCCATGTGACTCTCGAACCGAAAAATAGTATTGGAATCGATTAGAGTCTGATATTTTTTGTAGGCAGAATTTCACCCTCCAGATTCTATTAAATGTTGTCGAAATGTGTGTACCTGTCAAGCTAAACTCGCTGCGTAGAAAAATCGTCCATGTCACTGAGTATATCGGCTCGTTAAAGTGAGATCAACTACTGGTGCAGGCGTGAATAATTCCAGCCTAGCGCTAGATGGCGCGGCGATCAATCTTGTGCCGCCCCACTTCCAAATAGTAATCTTTTATTAGATCCTAGTAACCTTTCAGTGTAAGTTTCGTGTGTTGGATCTGAAACTATTCGTCATCTCCTCGCTGAGAGTTACGTATCAGGATTTTAATAAATGCCGTATTATTTTCATTATTCATTTTTAACTGTCCACAGAGCCCTCTGCTCGGAATGTGTCTGCGAAAGCGGTACTTATTTCTGTCTGTAGGATGACTTGGTGTTTCTACTCTAATCTTAACAGAACACAACATGTATATAACTGATCTCAGGTCGAATTAAAATCCTACCATCCCGTGGTTACTGAAAATTACTGCTGAACCGGGAACGGCGGTGAGATTCTTGCCCGGAATAAATATTTACGTGATGAACAAGAACATTTATTCGGTATTTAAGTGCAAAGTTATCTATAAAACGTGTTGGTAGAAGTGTATACATGCAGTTTAGCAGCCATCTGTTTACAGCAGCACAGATTACCTAATTAAGGACTAAATGGCCCTCCGTAATAGGCCTAAAATGTTATCATTATTGTCTGACATTGGCTACAGATGTGTTTTGGTAGTGAATATAGTGCCTGTTACTCAAACATGTCACGTCGGTACATCGGAACTATCTTTGTAGCCCATTGTTATGAGACACTCCATCTTTATCACTTTCACTTACAGGTATGGTACTGCCAGCCTAAAATTTGAGACCACATCAAAAAAGAAAAATGAAATAAAACCCAACTCAACTCGATACACATTCATTAAGAAGAAAATGATTTTAAAGTCCGAACGATTTTAACATATGAACAGTATTAAGATGTATGGTGTGCGCAATGCATATGGTTTACAAATTTTAAAAACTATTAGACTTAATTCGTCATCTTAAAATGAATCATAGTTATTTAATTGTGTTAAATGTATTATTCTTCGACCCTTTTATTGTTCTACTACTAGATACGTTGATCTAACACTTGCAAGATTTTATCGGTACTTTGTGATTTCAAACCAGCATACTAGTAACGCTGTAGGCTGCGGATGAACTCATAATATCCCACACGCAACACACGTGAGTAATTCCGCATAGCTGGCGCTGAGCAGTCTCACTTCGCGCGCTTCCCTTCGCCGCTACTTCTCTCGTGCGACTAGCGGCGTTATTACCGTAGGATGGTCAACGTTCCAACACATTAAGTCCAAAAATACTTTTGTTGTGCACGTTTGCTGAATTTCCGTCAACCACATTAGCAATGTTCCTCGCGTTTAACGGTTCTGTCATAAATCATAAAAATTGAAGTCAGTTGCCTTAAATCCTTCTTTTCTATCTTTTATTTTATTCATCAGATTGATTTAATATAGCATAATTTTAAAGTGTTATATATAGCTTAATTTATAAAAATAATATACGATTTTAAAAGCAATATTTTTTGCTTTTGATGTACGTAGATATTCCGTAAAAAATTATAACTAACTTTATTTTGCATGTTTAGGAATATGTTTCATATTTAAATATGTATTACATTCATATTACCCCACAGCTGTCTCACTATCTACGTTACCGCTACACCTTGCGCAATGTGTAGTGTTATTATGTCAAATTGGATGCCGCCATCATTTGTCACGGACCCAATAATATGAGCGCGCTTTGAATCACTTCACGTTACTTACGTGTCATTTTAAAGTTCACACTCTGATGGACAGGTTAATGCGTTGCACCGTGCGCGCTAATGGGAGGTAGACGTCATAGTGTGAGCACATGCTGAGTGTGGACACAAATGTTCCTGTGTACTACAGTGCTGTTTAGCGTCAAATCACGTGTCGCTACTAACACTCTCTTTAACAAGAAGCCAATCCACTCTCGGGCTCATACGACCAAACACTTAACCTGCCGCTAAAATGTCCAATAAACCACAGATAAACAGTACAGCGGTCCATCTGTTACTTCCACCGAGTTCAATCTAAGCTCGTTTGTCGCAATGTCGCGTTGTCGCACGTTTACAAATGACGCGCTCGTGTGAACGATGCCACTGAGGAAATAATATCTGCACCGCGTTACATTTATTGCTTGCAAATGTATTACATATATTGCTGATCATGGCGCGTGTGTTATTAGAGTACGGCCTCTCTTGTGCTTGTATACACTTATATACATTTTTATATCATTAAAAGAAAATAACATCACGCCGGTAATGTGGACGAGGTCTTCACTCAACCAATAAGACCGTCTATATCTTTAAAAATAAAGCATTTAAATTAAACAAACTGTCTTTCACCATTTACCGATACAGCCCCGTAGATAACATCAATATATAACAAAACGGGAAAACATCGGGAGCAAACCAGAAATAGAGCACGCATTTACAAATCTTTTCTTTAGCGATGCGGGTTGTACTAATGTCGCACGTGCTGCCAGTTCCGCGGTGCTAAATTGTTGTTCGAGAGAGTTTGTGCAATATGTGAGGGAGGAAAAATTTAATGTAATATGTAGAAACGCATAAGCCGGGATAGTGGAGGAAAATGCCATGAAATCTGTATAGATTTATACGAGACACTGCAATGATGGAAAACATAGGACTTAATATTAAACGTGGCTACACGGCTAATCCGTGCCAGCGCACGCCAGCGCGCCGCTCGCATGTGAATAATTCAAGCAGCACGACAGCGCCTGCCTCCGATACATCACCTGACGACCACTGAATGTGGACGCTGCCATCAAATTGTAATTAGTATAATAGATGCTCTCCGCTTGCTCTCGGTTACCGACACCTCGAATTTCTCCACATTTTGTGCTTTTTACAATTGTCCAGTGATCAAGCCTCCAGTCGTGCCATTTACGAGGGCGATGAAACGAAAGTGTGCTGAACGTCGATGTTTTGCACAACATGTGTAATAGGAAAAGGTATATTATAACAGTTAAGTGCGAACTACAATTTAATAAATCCTTTGTTCAAAGAAATGTCATTACTTTCGTTAAACAGTGTTTTCGTACAGTTCAACAGTATTGTGTGATACGAAGTAGACTACCAATCGTGGACTAAGACTCAACATGTGAATAATTCAAGGCACACGCAATCCGCGTCGCGTCAATCCGCCTTAGTCGTGTGGCACCTTAATGTATCGCTTCAATCTGCCAGTGGGGCCTTGTAATCTTGTGTGAGTTGCGCTTCAGATATTGTAGTTGTTTTTTATTATTTTTATTTAATTGTATCTCATTGGAATCACAACCCATATTATAGATTATACCTGATGACATTGCTAATCCTCTTTGTATTAATGAATGACATCTGAATATATCAAAATGCGAGACTTGGTAGAAGTCACTTACTCTCTACAGCGACAGAGATAAAACCCCTGAAGTATTTGAATACAATAAAAGGCTTTACACATGTATGCGGTGTTCTTTGAACTAGTCAAAGGTGAAGGTGTCGCTAAAAGACCTACGAAGCCTAGTGCCAAGGGATGTAGGTCGTCTTTTGTGAGATAATAAAAATGCTAAAACCCTATACCAATCATGACACACGTGATATTAAACCGCATGACAAAGACTTTTACAACAAACGAGGTTGGATGTGTTACCGCTGACTTTACGACGTACGCAAAATGGTATTAATGTTTTTTTTTCGTTCTTCAACTTATATTATACATGACTAAATATTGTTTTCTTTTCAGGTAAGCCAGAGCCAAATTCTTCGATTGGCTGATACCGGAAGTTAGTCGCGTAAGTTTTTAAAATAAGTTAATATTCTTATTGCATCATATTTTTTTTTATTTAGTAGTAGGTACATCTATTTTTTCATAGTTCATATTTATCGTAGTTAACAATGAAAGTAAAGTCTCCATTGTTAAGTATGATGTTAAAGCTTTTTTTTACTTTTAACTAGAAATGCTTACATAAGGGTTTAGTTGAATGGCTCGGTAGGGTAAATTCACATACAACTATTTTATAGTATTTGCTCAACAGTGGTACTTCAGTGGCTTAGATTTCAGCCCAGCCTTGGTTCTGGGGTTGTTATTTATCACGTACTTTTCCCTTCACGAAATAATATACGTTTTCACGATTAAATATCACTCGCTATATTGAAGAACGGGAGATTCACGAGGAAACCTTAGAGTTTTCGTAATCTTCTGAAATACCCACAAAATCGATTCTTTGTTTCCAGTTGGGTTCTTTAATTCCAAATTTGATCAGTACTTTTTATATTTTAAAAGCAATTGTATTTTTAAACGGTAAACGAAGTTCTACTCCACATCACGTTCAGATGATTACGCTGGGTTTTCGGCGACGTTGAGAGTATATTTAATCCATATGCAATAAGTGCTCATCGCATATCAGTTTCCATAAAATTGATTATCTCTGTGTTAGTTCTATTTCTACATTTTCTTTGAACTTCACGTTTAGTTGATAGACACTTGTCAATTTGTTATTTGCACACATGACGTTCGTGACAGCCTTGTTGGTCGTGTTGGTTGCAATCGCGACTGCCGATCGAGAGGTCCTGGGTTCAAATTCCGGGCCGAGTGCTGTTGGATTTTTCTAAAAATTAGAATTTCCAGTAGTGGCTTGGAGTCTGGATTTGTGCCCGGTGTATAGCAATAGACTCACCACCTATTCCATAATGGGACGTACACGTAACTGGTGAAACGTGGGAGTGTACTACATTCCTCTGCCTACCTCTTCGGGGATTAAAGGCGTAATGTTAAGTGTGACGTTCAAATCTAATACGTTTGTTTTTGCTGTGTTTGCTACAGAAGGGTGTAAAGGAAGTTTCATATTAAGTGAACGCAATGAAATCTGTTTCATTTAGCGTTCTTACCGCAAAAATGTTGAATTGCAATGTCAAGGTCTGTAACTACAATTGGTTTTGTGCCTTATTTAAGGAACGATAAGGTCTGAATTTAATCACAAAGTATAATAACTGTCGTATACTTGGGTGCATTTTATTTGCCTTGGCGTCTCTTGTAGAGCTAGCGCACTTGTGAACAGTCGCTTTGTAAAAGTGAGCGCTGACAGGCAGAAGTATGCAAGTGATAAAGTGTTTGCTACTTCTGTTGAAATTGTGAAGTTGTTAGCGCTTTTCTTAATTCTGTAAAATTGTCTTGTTGTGGTTCTTCTATTACACATAGCTTCAGAAACTTTACTAAAGTATTTTTCAAGTAATAATAGATTTATTAATTACCCTTTACACATGCAAAACACTCAGGCTGAGATATATGTACGTATTTACAAAGCGTACTTAGACTGTCCAGACTTTATTATCAAGTTAGCACAAAGGCGGTATTCATAGAGTGATCTTTGATTCTATCTTAGTGAGCGCTAAGTGAAGCCAAAATTTGCTAAATGTTGTAACTTCAAGCTAATATGTTGTAACTTCTGTTCTCATATCATACGTATACATTCTGAAACTTTTCATTAATTGAATAAATTATGAGAACGCGTAATTTGTCCGTCGTACTGGTGAGCATCGATCCCGAACCAAAACAGAAATTTACTACATCGGAGCTTTTTAGCAAGTATAGATGATGTTTCAATTTGTTGGATATTGACTAAAAGCAGAGATCCGGAACAGTATCGGCCAGGGCGATAAGGTTTTCTAAGAAATGGAGATTATTTTTACAGAGAACCGCTCACACGTTAGGAGTGATATAAGACAAACTGCGTACATATAATATTGGGATATTTTTTTTGCAGAATTTGCTGTTTAATGATATGTTTCTTACATGACATATGTGGTTAATGGATAATTGAGTTCAAGATTTTCTTAACGGCGCATCTTCTAGATTGTATTTTTATAATGTTATCAACTGTTATACTCTGCTCAGCGAGAGGACATCAAACATACGCTCGAAAATGATACCGTGTTTTTAAAATTGATTACAATGACAGCCCGGGAACAGACCCTGAATTCATTTCAGGGCAATTAGACATCCTTATGACAAATATCTCATATGTTGTAATAAGTCTTATTTTCGCCAGGACCATAGAGAAAGTATGTCACCCATAAAAGCATGGGTTCCTTCCGTGGTTAAAGTGGAGATACCTTCAGGAGGAAAATAGTGAAAGTACTGAAATTACTTCGTGTTGTTTAATTTTAGGTCAGATGCCCATATTTTTTACGATATTCGTTAGCTGTTCCACTTCAATGTAAATTAAAGTTTTAATCCACTGTCTTTAACTTTTCATGATCTCATCAAGTACATTTCAGTTCCAGTCACATATGAACTTAGATATATAAATTCCTTATTCCCTGAAAGGTTTCCGTAATTGCTCGCTAAATGCTGGTCGTGGTACAAATTGAGTGATTGTACTCCCACGTACTGTGGGCGGGATAATGGTTTCGACGGGCACTTGGCTTTATCTTAGGCGATCCTCATTACGGAGTTCGACTCGTTTACTACAAAGGAAACAACTTGCTTAGGATGAGTCAATCTTTAGAGTTCACGACAT